>JAVTVY010012005.1:0-56132 GCA_036873755.1 Hanleya hanleyi
GGAAAACACTCTGAGTCAACCTCTGGATAGTATCCATTTTGTATTCATGCTCTAAAGCAGGAAATCTATGTGAAAATTACATCTGAACATATATAAGAATAGCAGAAAATATTTAACTTCACTAATATAGACCAGGTGACACAAAATCTAGCCAAAATAGTTGACCAAACTGTCTGCAGTAGCTGAATAACTTGAGGACTTTTTTCTTCTGCTCTTCCTCTCAAGCCTAAAGCAGTTGAATAAACGACCAGTCACCCTGGCAACGGTACCAACTGTGCTGAAGTTTTTCCTGACTAAAATACAGGACCATTAGTCCCTACGGGCCTACATAGCCCCGTGAAAAAGTGTTCTTTTCCCATTGTGAGGAACACCGCATGTATATATTTTTCGTGGTATTTACAATAATTTGTCCTGACTTGAGCAATATCTTTTTCTTGATTATAAATACCTGCAATCGCAATCTTCTAACGGCAAAACAATAACATTCAATGGGCCTGTCAATCTCAAAAGCGACCGTTAAACAATCGCACTGCCAATTGTGTATTCGCGGATTACTCACCGAGCAATCAGCTCCCACGGGGGTATACACAAACGGACGCCGGGTCATTACTTAATAGCTTTTTTGAAGCATCAAATACAGAGAAAATGCCAAAGTAATGCTTACCAAATCCTATTTTATTCAAATTGAGTTAAAGCCTCCCGGAAATGCTAACAGTAGGATATAGATCTGTTTACGACCTTTAATATAAGCATAACTTTTTCCCGATTTGAAATGCGGAAAGTGGGTTATTTTGTCATTAAAACTGTGCAATTTTCATAGTTTGGAAGAAGTTACCATGTATTTCAAATGGAGAAATATGTATATTTTCAGTCGCTTATTTTACACGAACGGGATAAGCCTCCTATAAGAACCATAGATTTTCCGATTCCCTATAGTAATAGCTACTCGCTCACATTTTTGGGTCATGTCTGGAAATGAGGAAGTTAGCATAAAAGGAGAAAATACAATATAGATAGAGAAATGACAGCCTCTCCCGCAGCTCAGCACCAATAAGACTAGCCAAGTTGACATGGCTTCGTTCGTTCCTACTAACGAAGCCATGTCAACTTGGCTACAACAAGACATGCTGCCATGACTCAAATATTGTGATAAGGGAAATTATTTGAAATAAATAAACATGACATATGCGCATAATTTTCACTTGGTGATTTCAATTTGTGGAGACTGCGCACGATGACACCTCACTTCCAGCCATTTCTAATTTAACAGAAAGGAATCGCAGGATCAGAGAGCGGCAGCGTACATTGAACATGAAAGACACGCCGCCCAGCTGGACGGCTTTTCAAAACACAAGAGCTCAGCGGGCCTGAGCGCTGGCCAGTCAGTCCTGGCTTGTGGAACAGTCTCCTTCCGATTGATACCTCCATGCTCTGAACAACTTAACAGTTTTATAAAAAGACCATCGTTTGATATATCGGATGTAACAGACTCAATATTCTTCAACAATATATCTCGATGTGCATTAAAAGCAGTACAGCCCAATAGGAAGTGTTTTTCATCTCCAATTACCTGACAAGTTGTACAAAGTCTGTCACATCTGGGATGCTTGGTATACCTGCCACTTTCTATTGATAGTCAACTGCGTGACATATCGGTTTTCAAGTATTAGCAGATTTTTTAATCAACAGACCGATAATAGTTTCCACCAATACGAACCAAATGTACATGCGGAGTTATTTGCTAGAGGACGAATACTTTAGTAGCCACAGTTTGTGTTTTTCACACATATGCTTACTCGTAAACGAGCGTTTGCTGTCAAAACAAATGATCCAGTTGTTAGAAAGATCCAAGTTGGCCTACACAACCCGCAGCACATTTTGATCATCCCTGTATATATTGGAATCGGGCAGATTTGACTATTAGTATCAGGCGATTCAAAACAATTGATGAAAATGATCAAATCTCAGCTTTCCGGTGCCATTTTTAGCGCTCTATTATTTTGAACGTATGCGCTTAGTTTCACAAATGCGTGTAAGCCCTATTCCGATCATAGCTTATCAGTGATCCATAATATAATATTTTGAGTGGTAATTCAGCCCCCTTCCTGTTTTTTTTTCGTGAATATACCTTTTCAATCTGTTAATATTACTCAGACGCAATGAAAGTCACATAAAGCTATCACTCACTATTGTATAAGGGCTTATATGGGTACGGACATTTTCCACTCGGAGAATTCCCCATTGGACAGTTGCTCGTTCCATCTTTAACCCAGAATATAAAAATGTCATTTACAATAAAAAAATCACACACACACAAATGGCCTATTATTTCTCATTGAAGCACGGAAAACTTACAGAATACAATAACTGTCCACCTTCACTTATTGGGAAAACAAAGAAGAGCCTGTCTGTACTATATACCAATGATATTAAACGCACCTGTTACACTGTTCAAAAGAAATACCAAATGTCGTACATGAATATTGTGCTATATTCATGTCCACTATATGGTCGCTAAACATTATCTGAAATATAACACTGAAAGGCATAACTATTCTTATTTTTCTATGGGTTCAATTCGAAGTGTCTAAGTGGGGAAATGTCCATTCTATCCATGTTATTTCGGGCTGAATTGGCAAGTAAGAGATCCAAGTAGTTGCACTACATGTACTCCTTTGAGAACACAGTAGACTGAACAAAAATTACATGCCAATGCTCCGATTACGCTGTATCACGTAACACGATGAACGTGGCAGTTTGAAATGAATGTAAAGTAAACAAACTGGGAACTTGTCAATATTCGAGATACAGGTTGACTGGTAAATCTGAAGATAAGGGTGTGAGGAGTGATCAATGTACATCTGCCTTCAAAATATGTACCGATGTGAGCTGATACGGAAGGAGTGGAATACCACTGATTGCAACTCTCAACTCCACAAATCATCACATTCGTGTGGTTGAAAGGAAACACAGTTATTTTCAGTACTTTTATAATGGCGTCGACAAGGATGCTCCCCAAAACTATGCAATTACATCCTGCCCACAAGAAGCAATGACACTCCGAGTTATTCATGGGAATATAATTCATGTGTTTGTGATAGATTGTCACAGTCCAGGATAAATAACCATGAACATGATTCAGGTTTTATACGCTACAAACACACAGTGCTACAAACTGACAGTGAGTAAGACGCCATAGCAAATATGAACAGAAATGAGGCGTAGATAGTGTGTATATGAAATATGTATGTACTTGTACATCAAATGTCGGTTTAGTTGTGAGATAACAACCATGCAACCAAGCAATATATCCTCTACCATTATTGCCTCTGTGGTTGAAAAGATGAGGTGGTATATGGGGTGGTTTGTCTTGTTTAATACCGGGACTTAAAATAACAATTCACGATAACCGTCTATTTCAACAAAATTTGGCAGACACATTGCTTAATATATGCGCAATAATTTTTTGAAGATTCAGGTAAAACAGAACGAAACAGAGTGGCTGTGTGTCGATTAGGCGTGAGCGGGGGGGGGGGGCTGTCGTTCATGTACGAAATTACACAAGAAAAATGAAAATAATATGATAGGAGCCGTCTATTTCAACGAAATTTGGAACACCTCTTCCTCAATGTATAATCAACAAAATTACGAAATTTATCGAAATGTGCATTAAGACGATCAAGAAAATTAAAAATGTTTGTACCTGGTACCCAACAATGATGTATCACCGATGTGATTGTGAGGCGATATGAAAAACAAAATAATTGTTCGGTCATCACGTGACTCGTCGAATGGCCGTTTCAATGAGAATACGTGGTCCGTTCATTATATAGTAATTGTTACAAATTTAACGAAAACCAGTGGCGGAGTGCAGTGGGCGAAAGGTGGTGTAATATATGGCAATGAACTTTTTTCTAAATACGGAAAGGACTCTCATAATATTAATACCTCCAAACCAACATTACTGTGACAAACCCACTTCAGCCATTTTTTGTTGTAACTGTGCGTGTGTGTGTTCTTGATAGTTATAGACACCGAATCACTGAAAGACATCAAACAACGACTACGCTTGGAAAAGCAAAATCTGAAGAGTATGTACCGGCCTAGAATTTTGAAAATTGGCTAAAGATAAATTTAACGTGTGCTTGATAAAATAAATTCAGCATGATTGGATGGTATAATGGGCTACAATGAAACGCGTCCCCGTCACCCCTTCCCACCTCGCCTCCTCACCCCTCTCTAATTCTCCTACTTTTGCCACTGGGCAGAAAGAACCTCTTCCCCCTCCGCCAATTTATAAACGCTGTAAATATTCAGTAGGCCATGCCGTACTCCACCTCAGGTTTGCGCTGCTATTTCAAGTTAAATGAAATAATTTCGTCTTAGCACAGCTTTACTCAGCAAATGAGATACAATCCAGACCGTATCTGTACTTACGAACCCTTCTTGCTGATTTCCACTCATATTTGGTGATTAGCAGCAGATATGGATAGTTAAACCCCGCTGTCGTCTGCGCGTCACCGATAATACGGATAAGAGACACACCCATCCTGCCTCACGAACATTAATCTCTACCACTGCCTCGGGCCTTGACATCAAAGATCAACCGCCCAGATATAATCGGTCATTTCTTTATTTGTCACCACTAGCGGAAACACATTTGGGGCATCTAAACGCTGATTTTTACAAACGTCACCAGTATAATCAGTTTAAGGGAACGATAACACTGGTGACATTAAGGAAAATCAGCAGTATGGGTTAGTGCCAAAACGGAACGCACAATACCGCTAGTGGTGACATTTTCTTGAAATCATCGATTGCGTCGAAACAAGATCAGTAAGAAAAGGGACCAAGTTACTGGTGATTTTTTGGCACTTTGTCATCACAGCTTGTTCACAGTGTCATACATGTAGATGTGTTCTTTATAGTATTTTTAATGTAGTTTCAGTACCGAGGCACGCATTCATCAAATTTTGTATTGACCCAATAAAGACCAGAGAACATAATCTAACAAACTACAGGTATATATCTCCCTTTCATACTGGTATATATATAGGCAGTTGATGTGTGTTCAGATGAGTCAATAACATTAAATGTCATAATTCTAAGCACATGGCACAGCACAACATTTTACCGAAAACGCGGGGTGTTTTTTCAAGAGATAACGTGTAAAAATATTGAGAATATCTATGTGAGCACAGGTAAGTGAATTTAATCAACTTGTTCACTGTAGTTATAAACAGCTGACATGGAACAACATTGTAGAGTAAATGCTGTTTGTTATTTCAAGAGATTAAACGCAGAAATATACCGCATATTAAGAAAACTGTAGCCATCTCGCACCTGGACATCTTGGAATTAACGACAACATTAACATGTTGATAGTGTGGTTACAGGCCCATATTTATACCATCACATTTGATTTGACAAAATAATCAAACTTCTGTACGTTTTCGACATGAAAACCATTAATATAAACTAAAATATAAACTTTCCCACACTAACCATAAAATAACCATTTACCACGCATATGAAAACATTATTTCTTAAATTTTCACTCAAAAAGTAAGGTACACAAAATTCGCATTTACATGTACTTTGCTCCAGAAGCAAATAGAAACTGGGAGAAAATAAATGTGTTATTCGTCTGATAGTCGGGAGAAATCGCCAACGGGCAGGGGCAAAGGGAAAATTAGTACGCAAGATGAATGATATGACTTATCAGTGGTGAGAAATGTAGGCATATATCGTTCATGATTTCAATTTACCCCAGTAGTTTAGAAGTCGTAAGTCTCTTGGTATTTTGGACGTGAATAATGCCACAGGGATTGCGAGTCTGGGATGTATCATGACGTCACGGAATACGTCACGTCCGGTGATAACATCACGTCCGATCACGTGACTTCCGGGCTAGTCGGGTAGGTCACTTACGATAACGTGACAGGGGAGAATATAAATCTATGTTTTTCCTGAAAAAAAAAATGCGGAAAAACGGACTTTACCCACAGTGAAATTGGACTAAGTGGACCCTACGTGGTCGTAAGAGGTCGGGAAGGGTCTCAATTTTGAAGTGCTCGCCAAGATCGGCCGCGTGACTGAGGAGAGGTGCAAAACTAGGACTTCCTCGAAAAACAGACTTTACCTCCTGTCATGTGAATATGTGTCATATGGAATCGAGCAGGCTTGGGGAACGCTCCGTAAGGGCACGTGACATGTAGTTGGATGCCACACTAGGACTTTCCAGAATATAAAAACCGAAAGAGTGAACGATATACGGGAAAACGGGATGTGCATCAAGTCACGTGTATATGGGTCTACATATTCGGGTACGCACCGGTGATTTAGGGACATTCCTGGGTACACATATGGCGTACAGGATCCTGGCTTGATGGCCTCGGCATGTAGACTACAACTGAGATGGTTTTAATCGAAAGCGATGTTATAGTGCGCATGCCCAGTCGAGGAGTAGTAGAGAAGGTGACCTTTTAGGGATAAGAACTCTAAATGAACCATTCAGGTGAATGTTGGAGATACTATGGGCGATATGGTGTAGTTGGCAGAGCACGATGGATCTGTCTAACCTGAGAGTGTTAACTCTCTTGGGTACAGACTGGGTGAATGAGTGAACGAGTGAGTTAGAAGTGAACGAATGAGTTAGTTAGATGTGAGTGATGGAGTGAGTAGGTGAGAGGTGCCCAACGTGGCGACGTCCTAGGGCTGGGAGTACGACACACATACACACGCACACACACCACAATACCTGGTCCATAATCACCTAACACGTTAACGCAATCAGATGAGCGAAAGAGAGATGGGGAACAAAAACATAGTGTATTTCATACTTATTATCCTCTCCATCACAATTGTCACAAACTTTGTTTAGATGTAACAGGAAATTATTTTGAGTGGCCTAACTTAACTAATGGTTGAGTATTAGGTGGTGTTATATGTAGGACTGTTTATCATGTACATCATTGAATCCTGTTATTGAGGGAGTCAGCTAGTCTGATTTGGATTGCCTGCACTGTGGTATATTAGATATCCTTAATGTAAGACGTGCATGAATATTAGGCCTGTGAGAGGCAGGCAGTATTGCATGTCTTTGGATTGTATCTTACAGGTGTGCCATTGAAACAAGCTACTGGTGCTGGAGACTGGTTTATGCTCCAAATTAAATCCTACAAGTGTTCATTGGTCTAGGGAGTGTAGCCCCAGGCAGATATTTGCATCATATTAATGTATAATTGGGTATGGCTTGGCACAGCATCAGTGAGTTGTTTGACACTCTGATTCATTTGAATGATATTGGATAACAGTAGTAGAATTTATCATAATGTAGTGTATTTGAATTATAATGTTACATGTGCTCAGGTTAATGACTTGGTATTTGCATTTCAAGGAGTCTGCCTTATTTTGGGTGAATGTGTGGATGAGTATCACATAAGCTGTCGCTATATATTGGAGGTACTGCTCTTGGTATTTCACTTGGAAGCAGGCCTTGCTACAACACAGTGCTCGCTGTTTTTGTGTTCCTGAGATATTATGTCAAGCTGCCAGATGGTATTTGTGCCCCCAGTAATTGGGGTGGCTGGTCCGTGGTGAAAAATCCAGACGTGATAAGGATTCTAGGCGGACAGTATGGACGATCGAGCTTAGAAGTGGGTCGGTGTCGTTAACCCAAGACGTGATGGGTCGACCGGCAGTTATAGAAAGCATGATGATCGATTCCAAGGAGCTCTAGACGTGAAGAGAGCAGTAGTATAATACCAGCAGCTTGTACATTAGGAAGTGGAGGGCAGAAAAGACTCATTGTGATGCTACCAAGTGCTTCGTGTTTTGTGATGGTCTGTATATGTGCTGTAATTGTGCTTGAATCTGGGGAAACGCGCCAGAATAATTGATGTCTGGCAAACGTCAGTATGGCAAACATCTTGGATCCAACGCGGGACTCTGAACACCGGTGTATTGTATAAAATGGACTGTTCATGTTGTGGTGCGTGTATGTGTGTGTGCGTGCTTTGCTGTCATTGTTAAATATATATATATTTTTTATTTGTATTAAATATTATATATTGTATGGTATTAATGTTTTCCTAGTCTTTTGATTTACTTTCCTACTTACCCAAGACTTAACTTGTGACAACATTACAATCCATACCGCGTGAGCCGCGCCCGGTGTGTTACCAATTCTCGTGAGCTATTATCCATGCATCAGACATATCGTCGGCCGTGTTGAGTCTTGTCCAATCAGGAAACTGTTTTTGTGTTGCGTCAGTTTTCGGCCATGCTTGCTTTTGTCCGTGGTCAATGGCCATTCATTCGCTATGGTCCATTCCAAAGCCTTCGTGCAATCTAGGATAATATAAGAGCTGTTTTCGTATATCGACAGCACTTTTCAGAGCCTCTGTGGATGGTAAACCCACATCCGCTGTCAAGTGACGAGTGGTCATGAAAAATGACCTATGCGTGCGATCGCCTTTGAATTCGAGTGGCATCAGGCGATGCATTTATAGATCGCCATGGCTGTTTTTCTGATGAAGGCGCGCATCTCATTCTGGATGAAAGCGACATCAATGACATCTGCCTTGTAGTAATAGTACAAACATTCTCTTTGAGATAATTTATTGATATAACAAGATTATTTGACTCTTCGTGACCGGAAAGGAGACCCCTTGTCTTTTTTTCCGGCTAACTGGATAACTGTAGAGTACACGTTTATAGGAATGGCTTCATCGCGGAGCGAATATACATCGTAATGTCAGTTTGCTTATTTTGACCAGGCTGATTTCACCTAAAAGCACTCAATTTGTCTCGTTTTCAATACAAACCAAGGCTCGAGAACAAAAATCCAGTTTGATTTTCTGTGTACTACTTGGTACATTAGCAGTGGTATTATATATTTGCTGTATAGCTTCATACAACAGTTTTCTTCCCTGTACTGACATATTTTTAGTTTGTGTGACTGATGGAATCAGGCCCTATAGCCACAAAATAAACTTGTCAGAAGTAATTTTCAATACGAAATCACTCGGCAGCACGGGATAAATGAAAAGAATTTGTACTCTACGGCTTTGACAATTATTCTTGAAGTTCATCGAAGATAGTAGAGTGCAAAATGACCGTCAATTTGGCTGTTTCTTGAGTTCTGGTTAGGCTTTCTCTGTTTATCTCGCTTCATTGAAAAGCTGAGCATCAGTCATGGTCTACATATAACTGGGTAAACGTTGATTCTATAGCGCAAAGAGATTCTTAAGTATTAACCTAAAAACTCAGCTTGATGTGGCAAATTCCACAAAACAAAGGTGGGGTAGGGGCAAGGTAATTGATTTGATGTCCACAATACGGCGGATAGTAAGTAAGTGTTGTTTATCGTTATGCTTGAAAACACTCGCAGGTTAACATGAACAGGAAAACAATTGAGAAAAATCACGTCAAACTTGCACACACAGTTTCACAGGAATGGCCCTTCCCTGATTTCATTCCTACGTTTATAGTTGTTGATATCTCGGGTCATTAATGTTTCAATGGCCTCAGCTATGCTCCTTTGGTGAGCGCGAGAATCATGACTCATTTTCCGCAAGACAATTTGACAAAAAGGGGTAGTTCATAGTTCTTGTTTCTTTTTAGCCATTTAAAATTGACCGCTCGACGTGAAAGACGAGATGTGTATTTCTGTGGAAAATGGACCGTATATGACCAATTTTTCCTACATTGTGATGGGTTTTTCTGTAAAACTGAAGCAATTGCAAAGGGGTTTGCAAGGATTTTTTGCAACAAAAATGGCATATGCTTTGTAGCAATGGTACAAACATTCTATTTCAGGTGATATATGGATATAACCGGCTTGCGTGAAAGATTATTTGACCATTGGTGATCGAAGGTGGACCCCATTTTTTTTATTTCCGGCTGGAACTGGATAACTCTAGAGTTAGTAAATACTGTACAATTCCTGAATAATGATCAAGGAAATCTTCAACTCGGTGTGATCGTCATCTTTTGTGGAAAATCCTGTGTAATTTGACTATTGTATATCCCTGTTCAGATGCTTTCTCATCTCCAAAAACTGTGATACGCAAAAACAGATCTTGAGTGAAATCTGTATCTGGACCATTTGCATACATGTTGTCTTTTAATCTTTGTATTAGATATCAACATTCGTAATCCCAGAATAACGTACGCGTACCACGGTAATTATGCAGGAATGACTGCGCAGTAATTACTGTGCTCCTACCGCGTTGCTACTGCATTGCTACTGCGCGACCACCGCGTTGCTACCGCGTTGGTACTGCGCTGGTACTGGGCCTCTACCGTGCTGCTACTGGGCCTCTACCGCGCAAGACTTGACTTTTAATGAGAGCGGTACTGTAATAATACAAGGGAGAAGCGGTCAATAGTTACCGGCAAGACATTACGATGTTCCAAAAGTATCAAATCCGTATCGGATCAATATTCTTAATCCATATAATTTTTTATAAGTCGCTGTCTAGAGTATGATGTATCTGTCACGTAAGAGGCGACTGAATGGGGCACCCGTGGGGTTCCCGGGTGTCAAAAGGGTTGACCCTACCCGTGAGGTTTCCGGATGTGAAAAGGAATAGGAACCAAACGTCGTGATATGACTGAAATAGTGTTGAAAGCGAGGTTAAATCATATTCACTCACTCACTCACTCACTCACTCACCCTGTCATGCTTAATAGATTGTGTCTGTTCATGTGAACATCATGGGCATCTTGAAATACATGGGTTCATGCTGCCCCTAGCCGAAACGTTACGCCATATATCTTGCACGCCTCGCTCGTATTTTGCTATCAGCATGCGATATGTATCGCCGAATTTGAGAAACTTTCACTGTAGGTGCTTGGTGGTATAGCCCAGTTCTATAAAAGTCTGCAATTACGAATAATGTACTTGTTAGGGAGCCGAACAAAGTTTACCTTATAAATGTGAATGATTCTTTTCTTGTGCCCCTCATGCTTATTGGAAAATAAAATCTGCATTAAATACAGATATATATAGCCCCCCCCCCCCTCCGCCGTCCGTGTCCAGTAACATTATTTTATACAGAAATTTCTTGGTGGCCAATATTCTATGTGAAACCGTAAATTGAAAACTTCGCATTTTACTTTCTACTGTTGTTCGAAATGGAAGAAAGTAGACCTTCTTCTACGACTCTGGAGTGAAGAGATTGTCCAAAACCACAGCCCATTTACTTTCCCAAATTTTATCGACATTTGGGCCCAAAGATAGGTGTATATATTTTTACATCCCTTAAGTTTAGACAGCAAGGTAGATACCGGTTTGGGGCGGCAGACCGTTGGGATTTGTGGGTTACACACATTCATTTTTTCGTATATTGGTATAGCTGAAATTAGACCCTTCAAGTTAAGATACTGTCCTGTATTCCATATAACTGTTTCAAATCCACAAAATTGTAATACTGTCCCTTCTCATTAATAATGTCACCGACAAACCGGACTCCATTTGTGTACCAATTCTTAATAAATGGAAATTTTATATTCGTATTGTACCACAATGACTGGATCCTGATATCTTCAAGAGCATCTTCATATACATTCAAAGAGCACTTTATAAATTTAGATCAGTTCTCTACGACATTTTTCCAAATATGATTTTTGATATTTTTACTATCATTCTATTCAGATCCCATTACTGAATAATCATCCTTAAAATAATATTTAGGAAAAATTGTCCAACTAGCATCTTGAAGTAAAAAATTTCTCATCCAACATATTTTCATGCTTTTAGCAAATACAAATATATCATCCATCTCCAGCACTCCATCCGAATAACTTCTAAACATTGTTTTTCACTTTACCTTATCATTTCCATTTTTCCATACAAAATTAAAGAATATCTGTTCTGTTTGCTTAAGAGTGCTATGTTCTGAGTTGGTCAGGAGAACATTCTATGAGAACTGATGCCTTTATCCAGTTTGATGAGAGTTTTTTGTAGCTCTAAAACGGCTGTTCTGTCGACGTAAGTAGTATATAAAAGACCGCTGCGGTCGCGTTTAGGGGAGATAACTCTGTTTGAACAATTTTTCGCGCAGTATGCGGAGCTCAGATTTATCTCTCCCTAAACGCGACCCCAGCGGTCTTTTATCAAATTGACGTCACTATGACGTGACATCCGGTTACGTGACATCCGGGTCACAGGTCACATCCGGGTCAAAGATCACTTCCGGTCACGTGACGGCCCAGCAATAAGACTGAGACCCCAGTGACTGGCAATGTTAATCTCCCGGAATGCATGCATGGTCCCCGACAATATCGCCAGCACTATGCCCAGCCTAAATGGCCAGTGGGGAACCCTCAGTGTCTCCATACAGGTTTCTCCAGAACCATATTGGCACCAAAATAAAAATACCTGAAACCATGGGAAGGAAGACTTATAGTAATAAACATAACATAATAGGTGTTGTGCCATGTTATTATGACCAGTCTATGATCAGTGCGACCCCAGGGTCGAGCGTTTATTGTCCAGATAGTTCTCCGCAAAAAATAAACAAAATGGCGGCGCTTGCTTTTGGAATTCCCCTTTTGGCATCGATCGCGCTGCCCTCTGGAGGCAAGGAAGACAACTCTGACTGGGCGAACCCTCTGTAGGCTAAATTCCGGGTGATCTCCCCTGATTCGCGCATTTACATCTATACGGGGAATGCCTGTATGGAGTATAGGGGTGGTCATTTTTTTTCTTGTGGATTTTACTATGGGTTGTAGGATCTTGTTTTTTTCGTCTCGAGCTGTAGAACACATTGGGAGGGGTCTAGAAGCTAAGCGGTGAATTTTTTGAAAAGTTCACGGAGATCTGGATAGGCCCATATTGGCTCAGTGGACAATGTTTAACCTAATGGGAAACCCACACATGCTCATTGCGGTATGGGCTGTGAGATCTTGCTTTTCACGTCTCACCACGTAATACACGATGGACGGGGTCCCGAAGCGATTGTTTGAAAGTTTTTGAAAAAGTCAATGTGCGCATGCGTAGTGGGTAAATAGCGCTGGGTGGAGGTTTTGGGGTCTAGGTGAGACCAGAGTGTTTCGATTGGGTCGAATAACGTGTCATACTGAAGCACTCGTGAGGGAGTATCCGACTGGATGGGTGCGACGTGGAAACGACGCCATTCTGCGCATGCGCAGTAGACAAAGTTCATGGAAATAGACGTTTTCGGGCCGAGAGGGGCCCCTAGTGGTCCGATTGGGTCGAGTGAGGTATCAATGTGTAGCATACGTGATGGAGCATTCGACGTAGAACTGACGTCATTCTGCGTATGCGCAGTAGACAAAGAGAATGGAAATAGACGTTTTGGGACCGATGTGTGCCCCTAAGGGTCCGATTGGGTCGAGTGAGGTATCAGTGTGAAGCGTTCCTCCAGGACGATCAAGTCATGGGTGGGTGCATGTAAAATTAGGATTTGTCACGAAAATATAAAAGCGCAACACGGACTTTACACCTAAACCATGGAAAATCATGGATATTTGGGGCCAAAATGATCCAAATGAACTCCCAGAGTGAGTGAATGAGTGAGTGAGTGAGTGAGTGAGGCGTGCCCAGCGCCCGTCTAAACGCATGGACGCACTGACGATGGCGAGTGAGTGAGTGAGTGAGTGAGTGAGAGTGAGTGGCCATATAAGGTCGTTTGAACACCATTAGCATCAGTCTGTATCCAATGGGTTGTGGGATCTTGTTTTTCACGTCTCACCACGTAGACCACGATGGGCGGGGTCCCGAAGTGATTGTTTGAATTTTTTTGAAAAAGTCACTTTATGCAAGCGCATGGGGTGGACGTTTTGGGGTCTAGGTGAGCCCATGGTGGCCCGATTGGGTCGAGTGAGGTATCAGTGTGAAGCATTCGTTGTGGAGCATCCAGCTGGATAGGTGTGACGTAGAACTGACGTCATTCCGCGCATGCACAGTAGAAAAAAGGTATGGGAATGGACGTTTTCGGGTCGTGACGGACCATTGTTGGTCCCATTTGGCCGTCTGAGGCCGTATTTTGAAATTCTCTTGAGGTAGCGTCGGGTTGGAGTGGTGTCGAGACCTGTTTCATTATCATGTGCATGCACAGTCTGGCCGTAGTATATAAAGCAGGCATTTTGTTGGTGCGTGGGGGTGTGTTTGAGGTAGAGATGGACCAGTCTTGGTCCGAATGCGTGGTGTGCGGTGTCAAGGTGGAGCTTTCGTGGTATAGACCACGACTTGATGGATGTTCACGTCATCTGTGACGTCGCTGCTGACGTCATCATTAGGAGTAGTAGCCAAAGTGGTCATTTTGCGGATGTGAAGGAAGGTGTTTGGGGTAGAGATGGCCCATGTTTGGACCAAATAACCCGGTGGGGGTATCTTAGTGAAGCTTTCGTGGGGTAGAGTCAGACTGGCGTGTTTTTATTGGAAGTCGCACCAATCTGCGCATGCGTAATGGGGTGTAGTAAGTAAAGTGGTCATTTTGGGGGTGCGTGGGGGTATCTTTGAGGCAGATATGGACCATTCTTGGTCCGAATGCGTCGTGTGAAGTATTAAATTGAAGCTTTCGTGGTATAGACCACGATTTGAAAGATGTTCACATCATCTGTGACGTCATTGGTGACGTTATCCGTAGGAGTAGTAGCCAAAGTGGGCATTTTAAGGGTGTGAAGGAAGGTGTTTGGGGTAGAGATGGATCATCCGCGGTCCGAATGCGTGGTGTGAGGTGTCATCTTGTAGCAACGCCCGCCAACGCCAAGCTTAAGGCTTCAACGCCTGGTGAAATAGATCAGAAGCTCTGATTTTCTAGATATTCCATGGAATTGTCACTAATTCATCGAAATGCAGTGACGCCCGTCAACGCTCGTCTCAACGCCTTGTCTTAACGCCTTAACGCCCTATCTGAACGCCTCAACGCCTTATCTTAACGCTTTAACACCATGACAGATGAGAGAACAACAACAACAACAAGGATGACAATCCAATCATTTTATTATCCCTGCAGTACATCATACAGATACTGGGGGAATCGCGTTATGTATGTTTACAATTCTCGTAGGCTGTTGTCCAATCAGAAGCCGTCGTTTGAGAAAGTTTAATCTCCGGCCAGAATCGCTTTTGGCCTAAGCGTCGTCGAGCAGGCCAGGATACTGTAACGGTAGCATGTCCTGATACATTTGTTTGCGCATTTGAGGTATAGTAAGTAAAGTGGCCATTCTTGTGGTGCGCAGTGGTATATTTGAGAGATTGGGGTTCTATATGTCATCCAAAAAGTGTAGGGTGTCATCTTGAAGTTCTCGTGGTGTAGACCACGACTTGAGTGATTTCCATGTCATCTGTGACTTCATTGGTGACGTCATCAGTATGGGTGGTCGCAAAATTTTGATTAGTCGACCAATACATATGGAATGATGAGGGTTGGTTGGTTGGTTCTTTGAAGTTTAATGTCGCACCTAACCTTATTGGTCACACGGCGACGATGACCCAAAAAAACACACCCTAGCAAAAACCTTACCCTAACAACCTAACAGCACATTTGGGCCTAATTCACCGCAGCCTAGTAAAACATTATTTTCAAATAGCAGTAGCCCTAAACTATGATTACAGGGGTAAAAGCGTTCGGTGTCCGGTTATTTTCGTTTAGTTTGACCTAACGAAACGCGAACGGAACGAAATGTAAACGCGTTTCAAACGCTTACCAAACGATTATAGTAAACGAAACGCTTTCAATATCGCTTAATTTTTATTTTATCAAAACGCGTTTCCCTCGTCAAACGCGTTTGCTCTGATCGAAACGCGTTTATAAACGCGTTTGTGAATGCGTTTTATAAACGCGTTTCGAACGGGTTTCTCTTTTCGTTCGACTTTGTACAAATTTGTGTTTTTATTTTGCAAACCAGGCCAGGAAGTCCACGTGTCGGGGCTTTCCCCAGCCGCTATTATAATCCCTGTGCTATAAATATATGTGGCATAGCCTTTAATATACAAGGGTAAACACGTTCTGAGTCCGGTAATTCGTTTCGTTTATATATTGCGCTAAGATTAAATCTTTTCGTTCACCAAGCGAAACAATATATGTCTTCCCGTACCAAGCGAAATGATTAGTCAGGCATGTTATACTGAGTCGAAAAAGCGTTTCGCCTGACCTTGACTCCATGCATCTTTTGACCAACACTCAGTCGCCGAACCGTTGTACAAAGATAAAAAAACAGACCAAATAATATTCTCGCCCGACGAAGCAAACGTGGTGTGGACGGTAATGCTTATTTAACAACAACAACAACAATAAAACGCGTTACGAAACGCGTTTCCAAAACGCGTTTCGAAACGCGTTTTCAAAACGCGTTTCAAACGCAAGCTTAAATCTTTTCGTTCACCAAGCGAAGAAATATTTGTCTTCCCGTACCAAGCGAAATGATTAGTCAGGCGTGTGATACCGAAACGAAAAAGCATTTCGCCTGACCTTGACTCCATGCGGGTTTTGATCAACACTCAGTCGCCGAACCATCGCACAAATATATAAAAAACAGACCAAATAGTATTCTCGCCCGACGAAGCAACCGTGGTGTGGACGGTGATGCTTATTTAACAACAACAACAATAAAACGCGTTCCGAAACGCGTTTCCAAAACGCGTTTCGAAACGCGTTTCAAACGCGTTCATAAACGCGTTCGTGAAACGCGTTTTAAGCGAAACGAAACGAAAGATAAATGAACATACCGATGATCAAACGCGTTTGCGAGGTATAAACGCGTTCTTTGAGAACCAAACGAAACGAATACAAAACGCGTTTAGAACGCTATTGAAACGCGTTTCAAACGATAATAGAACGATAATATACGTGAAAAACCGGACACCGAACGCTTTTACCCCTGTATGTCAATATCATCACGTTGAAGACTCACAATGACCCCTAGGTAAAGATCGCTTATGAAAGATTTGGGCCTATCTTCAAAGGTTACTGAAGTCATAATATGGATCAAATGTGACGTTATATCAGTCAGAAAACTTCAGGTCAGCGTCAGGTAATTGTCAGTTTATGCGATTTATATTGACTCCGAATAAAAATAACCCAGAAAAAAACCAAGTTATCAGGTAAAGATCGCTTATGAAAGATTTGGGCCTATCTTCAAAGGTTACTGAAGTCATAATATGAATCAAATGTGACGTTATATCAGTCAGAAAACTTCAGGTCAGCGTCAGGTAATTGTCAGTTTATGCGATTTATATTGACTCCGAATAAAAAGAACCCAGAAAAAAAACAAGTTATCATTATATGAATTTATATTGATTCTGTTCCAAAACAAATGGTAAATTATCCCAAAGTGGCATTTATGTTGTCTCTGATCAAAATAAGTAAATAACAAGATAATCAGTATATGTTGTCAAAACGTCGATAGACACAATGTATTACGTGCGTCGAAATGTATTTATTAATATGAGTACTTTATACGTGCATTGGATATAATCATTTGCATTTTGGATATAAATGTTGTTAATCCAAAGAATTTTAAGCAATTTAGAAGGCGAAACATTTTGACAACAATAATAAAAAGGCCGTCAGCAGGAAGTAAACCAAGGACCCCTCTTCAGCGCCCCAATTTTCCCGTATCTCCGCTTTTATACATCAGCACTTAATGTATTAAGTGCGTCGAGATGTATTTTTTGATATGAGTACATTATACGTGCATTGGATATAATCATTCGCATTTTGGATATAAATGTTGTTAATCCAAGGAATTTTCAGCAATTTAGAAGGCGAAACATTTTGACAACAATAATAAAAAGGCCGTCAGCAGGAAGTCAACCAAGGACCTTTCTTCAGCGCTCCAATTTTACCGTATCTCAGCGGTCATGATCCGCGGTTGATAGTTCCGCCAATGATCACTAAGACAAGACCAAGCTGTTCTCTTCCTGTTACAATGTGTGTCGCTATCTTCATCATAATACTATGCTTCGTGTTGGGGTGGAGGAGGTGGGGGCTAAATTTAATACGAGTTGTCATTCCTGTACAGTCACGTGGTTCAATCATTAGTTCTGCTCCGCATCCCATTTGGCACACCGTCCCTTTCTCTCTGTGATTGTGAATGCTATTAACAAAGGTCTTATTTTCTTGAACAACGATGTCAGACGCGGTGTTATTGTAGGTTCTAGTATCTCACCTGAAGAGCAAGATCAACGACAGCTTTCGCCGAACTCTGATATTAAGGACATATGCATCAAACATATAACGACAACATTAATTTCAAATACTATTAATAATAATAATAATAACTAGAATAATCCTTACAGTAATAAACTTTAAATCTACATGAATGCATGCCTGAAAATAAAGTGTTTCAAGAAATATTGAGAGAATTTTAACGAAAAAGTCTCAATTCACGAAAATCGATTGGTACGGGCTGGCGCAGAATTGTGGGTTGGCTCCGTCAGCTGATGAGTGATGACCTCATCCTTCATGAACGAAAATGTTATATTTTTTCTAATAGACACTGAGTAGCTAAATGCAGTTCAAGAAGCTCTCCATATTAAAGAAGTGGATTCAATTTACTGATTCAGTGAGGAATTTCGGAAAGCCGTTCCTGAAGACAGTGAGGATTCGCTAGTTCTGGACAGCAGAACATAGCAAATGCTCAGGTCAAGAAAACTGTTCTTGAAATCGGAAGTAGTTGAAGGGACATTTCTAGACAAGCCGGCTGTCGTATACAGTATACGACTCAATCACTAAAACCAAGCGGACTCAGCTGAGCCCACCCTGCCGCGATGTTCCGAAGTCCAAGCTTCATTTGGTCTCCTTGTCTCTTCTAACTTCCCAACAAGATTTCTGTACGATCGTACCATAAAGCAATGAGATTTTGGAAGTTTGTAGAAAACATTCATTATCCAGTCAATTAGAGTAACGTCTTGATGGAATTCCCGCAACAAAGGGAGTGCTTAGTATACACGGAGAGGCCGGTCGTTCAGGTTGGTTTCTTCTTCATTATTCGAGAGAAGCTTCCCCGCTTGAGTGGCGATGGGAAATCAACACCAAAGGTGTAAGGTAGCCAGTGTGTTGTCTGATTTCAGAAGTCAGCTAATTATATCACGGGCAAATAATGTCACTGCAAGGCCAGATGAAACTGTAGATGCAATAACCCGAATTGCGCGGCTCTCTTTAACTGTCACGGCTGGATTCTCTCCAGCGTGAACAACTTCATATATTGTTGGCATCATCTACATAAACAAGCATCAGACGAAGCCATATATCATTATAGGTCACTCAAAAATAGAGTATTGGTTATCTCTTCAGTTAGGTTTATCCACACTATTTCTATTTGTCCACCAAGTAAAGCAACACCATTCATTATATTCTAAAATGCCATTTGTGTCAATTGTTTTGGTCAGAGTGTTTTCCCTAAAAATCTGCGAAAACAATAAATTGAACAGAATTATCTTGTATGGAATAAAACTGTCCTTGCCTCATTTGTTCAGAAAAAAGAGCAAGAATTTTGATTCATAACGATGAAAACGCAACAATTTAGTCACATCCACTTGACCGTCGTTTATAATTTACTCGTGATCATCTACCGACGTGGTTATTCGCATTTAAGCTCAACATGCCTGCAATACGATCAGTTATAAAATCATGAATTGCTGGCTCTTAAATCTCTATCGTGTAACGAGAGAGTAGAAAGTCCCTCCTGTCCCACTCCCTCATCTCTGGTAGCCTTGAGTATCATCTCTCAGGTACAATTGCTTGATCTAATTAAAATGCAACACTAAAACCCCCAGACACACAGACTCTCAGTCTTTCTCTTATGGTGGCTCTCCTACATACCTACTGCCTGGAGTCGGTTCATCTGCCTTGTCGTCTGGACAGCGATATGAGAAACAACGAAAATTGAAACAACCAGAGGGACAAGCGCCAGGATCATCCAAATATTGACGAAACATGTGGTTCCTGTAAGCACGGTCCATCGAACAGTCCACTGTAAGAGAATTAGAAAGTGAAAAGGCATTCTATTTCACCGCCAGATCTGACATCCGGAGCCGTAATTGTATTATCCTTCCAATCTAATATTATAATACAGAACTGGGGTGTGATATCAAGATGTGTCTGCTCGATATACATGTGAAGCAACGAGTACATCCGCATGTTGAGCTGACGAATCCGGATAAAGGGTCATCGACAATTCAAGTGGCTGTTAACAATTCCACCAAGTCGGCGGCTTTCAATCCCACAATAATCGGTAATTTGCTGGCATTATGGAAGCATTTCTTTTAAACTGAGATCGGACAGTTTCGAAACTTCTTCAACTTGTCGTGCTATAGTTCGGATGAAATGGCCAAAAGTCTTCCTTTTTGCAGTTTTGATCCACAATTGGTTTAACCCTATCTGGCCTGGAAGGACGCATTATGACCCCAACTTTTCACCGCAGTTCTAGAACGAAGAAGGCAAGAGAGCTGAAGCTTAAGTTCAGATTAAGAACATTTGCAAAATACTAAGGTCACAAAATCATGGGAATTTTTTTTTGCATTTTTCTAGTCTAAACGGGCATGAAAGTGAATTATCTCATCAAACTAATTATTCTCCGTGATATCAATTCTTTCTTGAGAGAAAATATGAAATATCAATACAAAAAATCGGAAAATCGGTCCAAAACATAGGCGAAACATGGCTTTTCAAATGATTACGTCACTGTGAAGCCGGCCATCATATTTTTGTATGCATTATTTTGTAGAGGTTGACCCAAATATATAGTTTAACATA
Source organism: Hanleya hanleyi (assembly GCA_036873755.1). NCBI lineage: Eukaryota > Metazoa > Mollusca > Polyplacophora > Lepidopleurida > Hanleyidae > Hanleya > Hanleya hanleyi. The sequence continues at coordinate 20,736 of JAVTVY010012005.1, forward strand.
TCAGTCCTCTACCTCAAGGGGTAGTGAAAATAATTTTTTGTTGAATTTGGTTTTGATTCCCTTACATGAATTTGGTATTTGAATTATGGATGCGAAAATTCATTAACCCTATCTGGCCTGGTTTTTTTGAGACCTGTCCTGGCCTGGGGGGGGGGAGGCGAAATGCCCCCTCCCCCCCTAATTATTTTTCTTATCCCTTGATATAGGGGGCTGAAGCTTACCACACTATACCCGTGGGTCAAGCTCTCAAGAAAATGTAAAAAATCCAAGATGGCCGCTTTGATGACGTAACAGTGACGCCATTTAGAAAAACGGCATTTTGGTCGATTTTTCGGTCGGATTTTCCGAATTTTTTATTTACGCAATTTCTCCGCAAAAACTGCTTGATAAATTAGTAAATATTAATGTGATGTGAAATAAAATAGTTTTTGCTCACTTTTCATCGCGAAAAATCTGAAATTTTGAAGAAATACGACAAAAACATCACTTTTCCATGATCCTCTGTTCGGGATGTTATGCAAATTAGCTCAAAATGATCCCAATATGATCAACTATAAAGTCAAGGATTTTCATTGCTTCATTTTTTTGTCGTTCCGGAGATAGCGCAGAAAGTTTGGTGGGGGGGGGGATTTTTCCCCACCCCAGGCCAGGCAAGGTTAATGGACGTAGGGTGAGTTTTGAATGACATACTAAACGCTTGTATTGTTATCTAAATTCTAGGTACTGCGCACGTACCCTTGTTCCTTAATCCTATCTGGCCTGGGCTTTTTGGGACGTATCCTGGGCTGGGGGAGGGGGAGAGGCGAAATGCCCCCCCCTAATTATTTTTCTTACTCGTTGAGCTAGGGAGCTGAAACTTACCACATCATACCCTTGAGTCAAGTTCTACCAGAAAATGTAAACAAAAATCCAAGATGGCCGCTTCGATGACGTCACAGTGACGTCATTTTCAAAAACGGTCAGATTTTTGAAATTTTCTATTTATGCAATTTCTCCGAAAAAACTGCATGATAAATTAGTAATTATTCTGGTCTGGTCCGTCATTCATAATTCAGCCGTCATCCATTAGAGAATATCCGCGTCCATAATTCAAAGACCTATTCCATATTCCATAGAACAGTATTAGCACCAAATTCAAAAAAGACAATCATAGTATACATAGACATAGGCTTGTGATGTGATGTGAAATAAAATAGTTTTTGTCCACTTTTCATCGCGGAAAAGCAGAAATTTGGAAGAAATATGACAAAAAAGTCACTTTTCTGGTACCCCACGTGGTTGTCATCTTGAATTTACCCATGATCCTCTGCTCAGGGAATCATGCAAATGGGCTCAAAATGACTCCAATATGATACACGATAAAGTCACGGAGTTTCAGTTCTCCATTTTTTGTCGTTCCGGAGATAGCGCAGAAAGTTTGGTAGGGGGGCCATTTCGACCCCCCCCCCAGGCCAGGTATGGTTAAATTTATTTATAGATTATTTGTATCTTGTACTAATCATCTAAGCAGGGCTACAGGCATACACAACTTTAGCGATATTCGCGACTACTACTGCACCACCGAACAACTGAGGAAGAGTATACTCACCATGAATACATACCAAATCCTAACTTGTAAAGTAGAATCTATGATACCCAGGTCTCTTGAAAATCTGTTAAGAATTCTCCCTGAAAAGATCATGAAGATAAAAACTATTATCAAACTATCGATCTCGTGTATTGATAACAAAACTAGAAACCTGTGATGCGGTAGTGAAAAAAAAAATTCAGTTCTGATGACATTATCACCATCATACATATTAAAATTTTGCCTTCATGTTTAATCTACACTCCATGCCTCATAACTTAAACAAGTTGTCCCGTTTAGCTGGGTATTTTATCTCTATTGGCAATTTTTCATTTTCGAAAACCTAGTGGAAACTGGCTTGGGAACTGCAACATTACACTTTCCACTATGTTTCCGTTCAGTTTCCGGAATTGGAAACTTGAGCCCTTGTCGGAATATAAAAACCACAGCTGTTTGTTTCAAGCTAGTTTTATACATATTAGCATAAACATGCGAAACATGACAGACTAGTTCCTACATGCTCCACAATTTTCAACAGAAACCAGCATTATATTTCATCTCTCAAATAATTTCGGTCATTTGTCTTTCCGGAAGTGAGCATCCGTCAAAATCACCTATTATAAATTTAACCTATTCCCGCAATAATATCGACTGTGCCCGTCTTTCATCCTCACTTTTTTATATGAATATAATTCTCCAACTATTTTGTTAAGCTAGGCAACTGTAAGAACATATATATTTCCTGGGATAGAACAATGTGGGTTTATTCCCGCTTTTACATTAGTTAGCACTCTCCTACTTATAGTTATATGTATTCATATGGTGAATAAAACATCTATCTATCTATACATCTATTTATCTAACTATCTACAGGTAGCTTTCACTTTCATATTGAGCTTCCTTACATAGCCTCCGGTGCGATGCATTCGTTTCGTGGGTCATGTGACTTCTGGTCAATACACCGACATTTTTCTTTCCATGTTATTACAGGTAACTTGAAATCGAAAAACAGCTTTTAATGTCACATTGTTTCACGGTTCTCCGTAACCTGAACAGCGGTACACGTAACTATCGACAAGAAAATCATATGAAGCGCTCTGGGTTTACATATAACTCTGTTCTACATAAATCTAGCATGAATCGCTTGCATAGTTCCATACCAGCTTCTCGGGCAATAGAGTTTGTCCACATATCAGGGTATATTGGCAATGTATATTTTTTCTTACCTATTGGCTGAGATTCGAAAAATCTCATTTTTGCAGATATAACGACAGGAAGGATGTTACGATGAAGATTACGACTGGCAAATGACATGAGTAACGCCAACGCAGTGCAACCCAGTAGATCACAGATCCATGAACAGCCGAGGAATATCATATAATACGTCTGTTCATTGTGTTCGCCAACACTTCTAGGATTTGACATATTCAATGAGTCAAAAGAATCAGAGCCTTCAGCATTTGAACTGGTCTCATTAATAGATACAGCCGTACGTTCTTCTGACCTAAATAATAAACAGTTAAAGGTGAAATGTAAAGATTATTAGATTCACTTTTTTATATTTCACATAGGTTGAATATTGATAGAAATATCAGCATATCTACTTCGTTCGGTTTAATTGGAAGTACAACCGTATTTTGTCTCTTAAGTTTTCAAAAATTGGTACACCAAGCCCAGCCGGATTCAGATTTGCAAACCGTCTTTGTTTATCTTCCCTTGATTATGACATCACGTCAGACCTGTCGACCGAAGATTGAACATTTACAAGAAGTGACGCCGGGTCAGGTGGTATGTTGTGATGTTACAATCTAGGTCATAGAAAAGATGTGAATTTCATTTCTGAAATCGGTCGCGTTTCAGACATTAACTTTGGAGCACTTTTCTGAAGCTGCTAGGTTTCAAATATAACCAAACGAAGTAGGTAGTCTGATATTTCCATAATCAACTAACCGATACAAAATGTACATTGAAAATATTAAAACATTTGCATTTCACCTTTAATTTAAAAACAAAAAAACATTATGTGAAGAAGCGGTACATCTAAGCGCTTTCGTATTAGCTGCATCTATCTGTGGACGCCATAGTCATCCACACAAAGGGCGTACACCTTTGCATGGTCGATTCACTATGGGCGCAAAATGGTGGCCCAGCCATCTGCGTATTTGGAACGAGGGGATATCTGGATTAAGAATACTGATCAGCGATACGGATTTGATATTTCTGGAACATCATGATATCTTGCCGGCATCATTGAAAACTGTTGACCGCTTCTCTCTTGCAGGAAACAAGCCTATGTTTATGTATACTATGATTGTCTTTTTGAATTTGGTGCTAATACCGTTATGTGGAAAATGGAATAGGTCTTTGGATTATGGACGCGGATATTCTCTAATGGACGACGGCTGGATTATGAATGACGGACTAGACGCTTGTAATTTTAGACATTTAGCGTACAGCGCGTTGCTCAAACATTTTACCGACGGAGTTTTTCAATATCAACGATAAAGCTATAAACAAAGTTTAGATCTCCAACACTCCCTCAACTCGAAAAAATCTAAAACAGTATAATATAGTATTAATATTATATCAATATCATGTAAATATTAATAATCATTTAAGCAAACGAATTATTTATGCTCACCACTTGATCAAGTACCAATCACTTAAAACAACAAAGATCTGAAAGTAGCATGAAAACGTTGACTGGTTATGTTGGCAAATCCTTTGCTTGAAAATGTATCTGAGTGTCTTATGTCTACGTTACCCTCACGATAAACTTGATCTTCCTGAACAACATATCTGGAAGATATATATTTAGGCCTAAAATGTGTCAAACAGTATAAACGAATAACCAATAGCGACGTTTAGCCCACCTTCAATTCAAGGCCGATAAAGAACACTGACAAAGTAAGGATAATTTTTGCACATTTCTATACATAGCAAGCGTCTGGTCCGTCATTCATAATTCGGACGTTGTCCATTAGAATGTCCGCGTCTATAATCCAAAGACCTATTCCATATTCCATATAACAGCATGAACATCAAATTCAAAAAGACAATCATAGTATACATATACATAGGCTATTTTCCTGCAAGAGAGAAGCGGTCACAACTTTCAATGATGCCGGCAAGACATCATGATGTTCCAAAAATATCAAATCCGTATCGCTGATTAGTATTCTTAATCCATATGAGATTCGTTGTACAGTCGTCATCTAGAGAATGATGTATCTCAGCCACGCTTTGATTGTGATTGGGCATACGAGCACTATGAGGATCTTGCAGTACATAGGTTCATACGGCCCCTAACTCCAAGTTAAGCGGAATTAGACACAAGTTACGAAACGTAACGCCATAGATCTTATACTATACTGATACTGATGTCACAGACCTATATATGACATTAAAGCTAATGCCTGTATTCACTGTAGAAATTATTTTAAAAGTTTCATTAAATGTCGTGATTTAAAAATGGATATTTCTGACAAACTTAATGCCAAACAAAAACTTTCAGTCAGAAGAAAACGTCAACTAAAATATTCAGATATTTAAACTTTAGGTAAATCAAGAAAATTATCGAAAAATCCGAGTCTTTAAAATTTCCAAATACTTGTGAATTTGATTTCGACTATAGAATGCATGGAGTTTGGCTAGTTCAAGCAATTTGATGTTAAACACCCTAAATATTTGTCTTTTTTATTAAGGATAGCTGTCCCCTTAGAGGGTCAAAATTGGTCATTTTTCTATTATTTCTTCATTCAAATATTCACTATTTCCTCTAACATTTGGTGAAAAAATGAAATCAAAATTATAAATAGAAGTGCTTCAATATTAGGATTAAAAATTTCCGAGGCACTGGAACAATTAAACAGATCGCTTTAGCTGGGGCTTGGCTACTATTATTATTGTCTGTTAAATTTCCCTTCCCAAAACTCATTTCCGCAGTATTATGGTAAGCTAATTTATCTATTAGTCCTTCTTATCAAAACCATGCAAACATCCGTATTTTTGTTTCTAATTTATAACAGTGACACTTCACTTAGACACCCGCCGTGAAGTGATCTACACCGGTGTGAACAATTCTCAGCTGAACAAGTGTTTTAAGTTTAAATTGAACTTTAAGCCGCCTTAGAGAATCTAAGTAATGACATGGATTTCGTTGGGATTTTAGAGTTCAGTCAAAAATGTGCACTTTAAATGCAATCTTAACATGAGGCAGTACCTAAAAAATGCAAGAACCCCTCAGCCAGACAGTTTTAGTCGGTGTATATTGGTACACAATGGACGGAAAATGCACATGAAAGATTTGGTTGAATGCAGACGATGCTTTAGCAGTGTCTTGTAAAAGATAAAAAATATGAAAAATTTAGTGTGGGATGTTGGATGCATTGGAGGACTATAATAAATAATTTGGCATATCACGTGTGAAGGATATGGCGGAAGAACAAACATATTCTGAACAAAAACAAAAGGCTTCAAGCCATTCTGGTTTTGAACCCTAATAATAATCTGAACCAGTTGCAACAGTTCGGCTTCTAGAGCGTCAACATAATTATATGGATATTTTCCATTTAGTTGCCACGGAAACCACAAAAAGCATCAAAATGTACCCAATTTGAATAGGCTTGTGATATTTCCCACAGCAATGTTGCATACCAAATTTGAAATCTCCAGCTGCAATGGTCCGGCTTGTAGAGCTTCAACGTCGTTACATGGATATTTTCCATCTTGTTGCCATGGAAACCACACAAACCATCAAAATGTATCCAATTTTAATAGGCTTGTGCTTTGCCACACATCAATGCTGTATGCCAGATTTGAGGTCTTTAGATGGTACAGTTCAGCTTTTAGAGCATTAACGTCGTTACATGGATATTTTTTGTCTGGTTGACATGGAAACCACAACAACCATCGAAATGTATCCAATTTTAATAGGCTTGTGTTTTGCTACACATCAATGCTGTATACCAAATCTGAAGTCTCCAGATGAAATGGTTCAGCTTCTAGAGCGTTAACGTCATTACATGGATATTTTCCATCTTTTTGCGATGGAAACCACTGAAACCATCGAAATGTATCGAATTTTAATAGGCTTGTGCTTTGCCACACATCGATGCTGTATACTAAATTGAAAGTCTCTAGATGGAACGGTTCAGCTTCTAGAGCGGTTAACGTCGTTACATGGATATTTTCTGTCCGGTTGCCATGGATACCACAAAAACATTGAAATGTATCCAATTTCAATAGGACTCTGCTTTGCCACACATCAATGCTGTATACAAAATTTGAAATATCTAGATGAAACGGTTCAGCTTCTAGAGCGTTAACGTCGAATTCGGACGGACGGACGGACGGACAAGCTGAATCCAGTATCCCCTATACTTCGTAACGGGGGTAAAAATAGCCTTTTGTGTTTTGCCACACATCAATGGAGATTTCAAATTTGGTATGCAACATTGCTGTGTGAAAGAGCACAAGCCTATTCAAATTGGGTACATTTTGATGCTAGGGGATAGGGGCAGTATGAACCCATGTACTTCAAAATCCTCATGGTGCTCATATGAACAGTCACAATCAAAGCGTGACTGAGATACATCATTCCCTAGATGACGACTTTACAACGATTATTATGGATTAAGAATACTGATCAGCGATACGGATTTTATATTTTTGGAACATCATGATGTCTTGTCGGATTCATTGAAAACTGTTGACCGTTTCTCTCTTGCAGGAAACTAGCCAATGTTTATGTATACTATGATTGTCCTTTTGAATTTGGTGCTAATACTGTTATATGGAATATGGAAATCCGAATAGGTCCATTATTATTTAATGGACGACGGCTGAATTATGAATGACGGACTAGACGCTTGTAATTTATGCTAGTATGCTTCATGTGGAAACTCATACAATTTAGATATCAGTTGGAGAGAAAATATGCCTGTTGACATAAATACTTGGTTGCATAATACATGTAGCTGCTAAATATGATAATTATGGCTGGGGCAGATAACATTTACAGTGTTGTCATAGTGCATGTAACATACATGAACATGTACATAAACATCAGCGAAGCAGGGTTTAGGTTATGCCCTCAAACATATGTTAAAGCATAGCCTCATGGCGTAGTAATTTCCTTGGCACATTAACTGCTGGTAAACATCCAATAGGCTTGTGGTTGAGCACCCAACAATCCTGTACACCAGATTTGAAGTCTCTAGCTGGAACGGTTTGGCTTATATCATGTTCACATCGTCAAACAGACATTTTCTGTGATGTTGCCATGGAAACCACAAAAACCATCACAATGTACCCAAATTTGATAGGCTTGTGGTTGACTACCCAACAATAGTACATAATCAATATATTTGCTTATATATTAAACAGACTGATTAGTATTAGCCACAGAAAATGGGCCCTTTACTATGCTGATTTCTGCAATATATATAAATGCAAAAATGTGATGTTAAAAGATAGGAGAAAACGACAAATCGTGTAGGTACGCTGAACTTCAAATGTATGTTAGAGTTTTTAGGATAGATAGCTGAACATTTAGCTGTTGATGACAGTTTTGAGTCAATTATTAATTTTCGACTGATATGAATGTATTTCTCCCCCATTCTCATGAGGTTGTTTGCGGGAAATATCGAGTGACTTCCGCTAAAGCTAAATGAAACGATGCCCCTTAACATTCTGCAGTGGGTTTTTAGAAGGATCACTTTGAATTTGATTTAGAAATGATTTTTAAATAAATATTCGCACCACATGGAAGGTTTAGTGTTGAATACAAAACAGGGTAATACACTGATAATGAAAGCCTACCCCAATTGACTTTCTACGTAGCTCCGGAACAAACAGACATTGAGGGTCGAAACGTTGCGGCTTTTTCGCTATATATAGAGTGATCAGTTTAACTCTATTTACATAATGGTAAATGCAAAGGATCATGGGTGAATCCAAGATGGCGCTAACGAGGGTCCTACAAAAGGGTGTTGTTTTTACTTTTTTTTAGTGAAAAATATCGCCAAATAACACTAGACATGTAGCTAGTAGGGTAGCGGTGATGTGCTTATGGTAGTCCAATTAGCCTGACCATCTTGTCGTATGCTCAACACATCATACAAGATCAACATCATAGCATGATCTACTTGGTTTGTAGGTAAAGATGGCAAATTTAGCTACCATCAACCTTTTTTCATAATTCTGCAATTTAAACGAGTAAGAAAATGCGTATATAGCTTATCGTATCGGCGTTACTTTGAGCCAACTTGTGTACTCCTAGGCTCAAAGGACCAGGGGAAAACACAAAACGACGCCGATGAACGGTCACCAGAAATTCAATTATTCTGTATTAACATACTGAGAAATATGTGCCCCAAAATCGTCCAAAATATGCAGAAAATTGCTTCTTGGTGATGTTACGTCAGCCGAGCGTCTCTCTTGGCCGAGTAGAGTCTCAGTGAAAAAGGTATGAACGAAGGTCAGGGAATACTCCAATTGATATGTTGAATTAGGTTTCATTCCCATATGCGGAAACAGGCCCGCCTCCAGGCTGCGGTAAACTTCAAATCGCGTTGGTAAAATAGAATTAACCAAAATAATATCACCACCATGTTCTATCTTTAACCCTCTCTGCCCTGTGCTTTTGGGGGACCTGTCCAGGCGACCGGTTCCCCTAATTAATTGTCTTACCCCTTGAGCTAGGGAGCTGAAATTTACCACACTATACCCTTGGGTCATGCTCTACAAGAAAATTTAAAAAAATCCAAGATGGCCGCTTTGATAACGTCACAGTGACGTAATTTTCATAAACGGCGTTTTTTGGTTGATTTTTCTGTCAAATTTTCCGAATTTTTTATTTATGCAATTTCTCCGTAAAAACAACTTGATAAATTAGAAAATATTAATGTGATGTGAAATAAAATAGTTTTTGCTCAATTTTCATCGCTGAAAAGCAGAAATTTTGAAGAAATAAGGCGAAAACATCACTTTTCTAGTACCCCACGTGACCTCCATCTTCAATTTACCCATAATCGGGGTGTTATGCACATTGGCTCAAAATGACCCCAATATGATAAACTATAAAGTTACGGAGATTCCGCTCTCCATTTTTTGTAGTTCCGGAGATAGCGCAGAAAGTTCGGTGGAGAGGGGGGGGGGGGGCGGCATAAAATACCACAGCCCATAATGTCTGCCAGGCTCTAAGTTTAATTTACATTCGTTAGTTGAATTAAGCGGTGATCGAATGGTAGTGGGGCAGCAGTAAAGCGCGACAGAGCCACAGTATTGAGACATCATATGCCGACATAGGTTAACATTTGATGAGATTGAATGATATTGCATTAACTGAATGCAGCCAACGTAACATATGCATGAATCGCATAGCAAATTTGGTCAAATTTAACCATCAAAACTGTTCACATCCGCGACAATCCTTTATATTATTCAACTCGACTTGTCAGAAGCCATAAAGCATTCTTTAGCTAGGGCTATACCACCTAGTGCCTCAACTCAAAGTTTCTCAAATTTGGCTATCGCATGCTGATAGCAAAATACGAGCGTAGCGTGCAAGATCTATGGCGTTACGCTTCGCAACTTTAGTCTAATTCTGCTTAACCCGGCGCTAGGGGCCGTATGAACCCATGGACTTCAAGATCCTGATGATGCTCATATGAACAGCCACAATCAAAGCGTGACTGAGATACATCATTCTCTAGATGACGATTGTACAACGAGTACCATATGGATTAAAAATACTAATCAGCGACACTGATTTGATATTTTTGGAACATCATGATGTCTTGCCGGCATCGTTGAAAACTGTTGATCGCTTCTCTCTTGCGGGAAACTAGCCTATGTTTATGTATACTATGATTGTATTTTTCAATTTGGTGCTAATGCTATCATATGGAATATGGAATAGGTCTTTGGATTATGGACGCGGATATGCTTTAATGGACGACGGCTGAATTATGAACGACGGACTAGACGCTTGTAAGTCCAGCCCATTTTTGAGTCATAAGTAGCGGGGATACGAACCGAGACGAAGTCTTTCAAGTTGAAATACAATTTATTTTATACACTGAAATCGTTAACTGGCGTTCCAGTATGAGAGACAATATGACCAATTACCACGTTAACAATCTATTCACTGAAAGATCGGAAGACAACAAGAGCGTAACATGGCCAATAATTTCACATACCACAGCAGCAAATCCTAAGACAAGCGAAACAGGGAAGAGGACCAAGCCATATCCTGCCTTGAAGTATTCCACATAAACTCGCATGGCCGTGCTGCCTTCTTTATTCTGTTCGTCTGCAATGGCGTCCACTTCCTCCGAAGCCTCAAACTACAACAGTAAAACGAAAGGTCGCATGCTACTTCTAGAAAAACTGTAAGCGCAGACATGTAATGACATGTTTGCAGACTTTTCCTACGACGAAAGTCGCTCCAGAGGCCTTCGTTTCAGTAATGGTAAATGTAAAATATCTTCCGCAAATCAGGAGCATCGAGGCTTCCACAGTTTTATGTGCATACTCGATATCATATCAGGAAGTGTCTCCATAAACCGCGTTTCCTCCGATCGAGAATTTTCAAATCGGGAAATCTTCGAAAGAAAGTCGAGAGAGAAAAAAAAACTGAGAAAAGCACCAAATCGTTATCAAACTTATCGACCGATTTTCTCGATATCGTTTTAATTCGATTTTTTGCCCCATCGATTTGGTTGGTTGTTTGAAGTTTAACGTCGCACATATCCTTATTGATCACACGGTGATCGAGAACCCTGGGTTTTCGAAAATGTGTTTCAGCAAGTTTGAAAACACAATTGTAACAGACGAAACGTCGTTGTAAGAAAGAGTACCAAATCATTGCGAACTTATCTAAATATCCCATCACTCGAATTCGGCACAGTATGACCAAAAAACACTGAAAATAACAGCATTAATCATAGAAATTGCTAGGTTTTACCTCCTGGCTACCATGAAAGTGCGTTCATGTTTGTTTTGAAGGAAAAGAGAGTATTGCCCTACCAACACAGAAGAGTGGACACATGGCGCAGAATTTGGGGGATGAATCTAAGACAAAATGATGTTCATCTCCGTCTTATTCATGATAGATTCAACTACGCGTCCATTAATATAACATCTGTCAAAAAATGCACAATTAATGATTTCAAGAGAAAACATGTGATGCATTTGCTCGCGAGTAGGCCATTTGCTTACAGTTAAAGAAATTTACCGCAATAATTTTCACGGGCGTAGAAAATGGATAAAGGTTTTTTTTTAACCAGCCTATACATGCAAATGAGACTGCGTCACTAAGTGGAAACACGTTAAGACCACTAAGGTAGCGTTGTCGAAAAACATTTTCGAGATAATAAGGAATGTAAATTACTTACCACAGCTCCAGTTGATGTATTATCATCAGGAAACTGTTGTTCCTCCACCTCAGTCATCATATGATCTGTGATATAGACTGCACCCTGTTGTTCAAGTTCGCCAAAGGTTCCAGTATGTGTTATCATACCCTGGATATAATAGGAAGGTACTCCTCAGTTTCCCGATTGGGTACTAACAGATCTGATGCAATTTTGTCATTTGTAGGACTCATCCACTGGAGAGAACGCTCTGAAATATTTGCATCTAATACCGCTGAAACCGGTGCTACGGGTCATGTGATCATGTCATCCAATATGCCTATTCAATATGATCATGTCATTCAACAAATCATCAATGGGATCACTTTTGGTTATTGTGCTGTTTTAAAAATATGCAGTTAGTATATTTGTCTGTGGTGTCATATCTTGTCAGTACTCGGGCATCGTTTTCCACCATCCTTTTAATGCTACCTTTAATTCCTTCTTTTCCACCGTCAGTTGTATGTGTGGAATAAAGCAGGATCTGTGTCATAATCATTATTTATGTATCGATGTCACGTTAGAGATGGTAAACTTGGATTTTTCACGCGTTTTATAGATACAACAGATTATCATGGGATATCCTCCAGTTTTGAAACATGTCATTGGTCAGTTCAAATTTCAAATGAAAATCCGGCATATTAATTGGCAGACAATCAAGCAAATCAGAGAATTTCTGTCCAGGTTCATTGGTTCTCGTGTGACTCATGTTTGGTGTACATTGGTGATGGCCAATGACATCCTTGCAAGGGATAATGTGATTGACCCTAGTTTACCCTTATACACGATATAGAGATATTTCCCTAACGTTACTGAACCTATATCTATCGCATACATGTTGCAATTTGACTTTGGCGATATTGCGGAAAGTCACAAATTTTCTATGGGATTATGTTTAACAGCCAGATGCCTTTCAGCTGTGCAACGTCAAATTAGGTTTCTTGTTAAGCCAAAGTCGAAACCTTCGCCATATTCCATAACATACCCCATTCCGCCCACTCTCAGAGTATACGAATCTGTTTTCACATCAATAACATGCCATGGTCGCGTAATCAGTATTGCAGGAAACTAGCCTATGTTTATGTATAAAACGGCATGATATTTCAGTGGGACAGCACTATAAATGGCAGCATTAGATCTGCTCTGTTACAAGTAGGTTCCCCTTCCCCTCCCCCTCCCCTCCCTTCCCTTCCTCGTCGTGATATAGCTGAAAAAATGTTGAAAGCGACGTTAAACCCTATTCACTCACTCACTCACTGTTTATGTATACTATGATTGTCTTTGTGAATTTGGTGCTAATGCTGGAATATGGAATAGGTCTTTGGATTATGGACGCGGATATTCTTTAATGGACCACGGCTGAACTATGCATGACGGATCAGACGCTTGTAATTCTGATTGACCAATATGTGCAGGATTTTGCTTTGCTGATTTGAAATTACAGTGGCAGTTTCCATGAACACGATTCATTCACTTGTCTACGGGGGGGGGGGTATCTAGAAGGGAGATACCCTTGTCTTTAGCGAGGATGGATGCCCCTATGGTGCCCACTTAGAAATTTAACAATACTCATTCAGGATACATTATCCCTATCTGGCATGGGTGTTTGAGACTTGTCCAGGGCTTAGGGGCCGAAATGGCTCTCCTAATTATTGTTTTACTCCTCGGGCTAGAGGGCTTAAGGGGGCTTCTTGAAATTAGGAACTGGGTTCCCTGGTAGGGATGGTATATGCCGGTTATTCAAATGGGATACACCATGCCCAGTTTGGAGTTCTGATCTGGATGAATTAGAGTTCAATTTAGGCAGCCCCGCCCCCTCCCATGCTGCTGCATGGTATGGCATAAACCATCCTTTGTCTGCCGAGTTCCAAACTGTATGGCATGGAGTTCCCAGGAGTTCCAACACCGCGCACCATGCCACTCTGTTTGGAATGCCTTATGCCAGTTCCTAGTATGCCCCAATTTCAAGAAGCTCCCTAATCTTACCACACTATACTCTTGGGTGAAACTTTATCAGAAAGCGTAAAAATATCCCAAGATGGCGGCTTTGATGACGTCACAATGACGTCACTTTAAAAAACGACATGTGTTGGTCGATTCTTCTGTCAGATTTTTCAATTTTTTTTATTTATGCAATTTCTCCACAAAAGCTGCTTGATAAATTAGTACGCTAATTTGCATGATAAATTAGTAGATATTAATGTCATATGAAATTAAGTAGGTTTTGCCCACCCATTTCGGAAAAGCAGAAATTTTGAAGAAAAATGACGAAAACATCACTTTTCTGGTACTCCACGTGGCCGTCATCTTGAATTTATCCATGATCCTTTACGCGGGGGGGTTATGCAAATCAGCTCAAAATGATCCCAAATGTGTCAGCTCTCAATTGTTTGTCGTTCCGGAGATAGCACAGAAAATTTAGTACGGAGGGGGGCATCCTTCCCCCTCCCCCATAGGCCTGATAGGGTTAAGCCAAAAGCAATGACCTCAATGTGTGTGGTACTGATGAAGTCTACTTCAATGTCGTTCAGCTCTAATGCGCTTCCGAGATATTGTGTCTACATCAATTGTCCCATTTAACCCCAAATGGGATACAATTGTCGAGAATAAATCCAGGTCGTTGAAAGGATATTCTAAGAGTGTGTTGAGTTAAAATGTTCAGACATATGTCCTCTTGTATTTTCACAATTATGTAGTACAATATTCACGTTATGTCCGTGGTAACCTTACCCGTTGAATTATAACAATTCTATCCGCTGACTTTAAATACTGGAGTTGGTGTGTCACAAGGATTATGGTCTTTCCGCTTAAGAATCCACAAATGCATCTGCATGGAAGAAAGAATGCATGGAGTTAATGAGAGAGAGTAAAAGTGGCCAACTGAACAATAATATGTATTTGCGATATTATGTTGCGGTGATTACCAAAACACCTCCGACAGAGATTACAGAATGTACAGGAAAGTCCTTTATATAGAAATATAACAAGCATGTGTGTGAAAGCAGTTCGTTCAGAGACAGGTATTGGACTGGACTAGACATGTAACAATTGCATTTGTACACATGATGGAGTGATTATCGTACAATTCATCTTATAATAAACAAAGTTAATAGACATCAATAGAGATTATATAGGCATGGTATATGTGCACATAAACAGGCTATGATTTGAATTCACAGTTCAATGGGCAAACAGTTCAAAGATCAGTTATGAGAAACAAGGGCAGAATGTGACACATTGTTACGGGAAGGGTGAAAAGCTCACTCACTCATTGATGGTTCTCATGCCAAAATTCCTCATTCAGTTCTGTTTCTTCATCGTTCTGGGACTGTTTTAATGTTTTTGCCCCACACTTCTGATAATTTGAAACGTAATCCCCCATTTCGATTTAGGATGAGATTTCAGCTTTCACCGAAATGGCTTATTTACTCCACTTTCAAAATCTTGGTCTTCTCTGTTCAGAATAAACACATCGTTTGTTTCGAAATTGTGTTCACTTGTATTAGTGTGTGAACAATTCCGAGTCATTCCCGTTACTGACTCGGCTGTGCTCACACACTTATGTTCAAGTGGACACACTGTTAACACAAAAGATTATTTATTCTCGACAGAATAGCCAAATCTCTTGAAAGAGGAGTTAAATAAGGCATTTGGTTGAAAGCTGAGAACCCATTCTTGAATAGAAATGGGGGATTACGGTTCAAATTAGGGTAGATATCTTTGATTTCGAAAATGCCTCTGGCTGGCGTTACATGGCTTAGTGTTTAAAACGATACCTTATTAGATGTAAGATATCAGACTAAACATACTTTTGGTGAAATTTGCAGACAGTCCCAATATGACGTCACTTGATTAACCAGACGATAGATCCCCGAGTAACTGAATGTTCGGTAACGCATTCACATTTAAATTAGAACATGGGGATCCGCTCAGGCCGGTAGTAGGGGCCGTGTGATCATGACATTCTCGATGTCCACGTGAACAACTACCATGAAAGCGTGGCTAAGATACAAATCATCACGTGGATCAGTTTTGGTTCGTGCGATGGGAATATGTAGTCAGTATATTTGCCTGTGGGGTCATACGACTTCTTGTCCGTTACCCGGCATTATTTTCCACTTGTCTTTTAATGTTGCGTTTGATCGTATTATATATCCATTTGTGATGCTATGCCAGATATTGAATCATGTCTGACATGAAATACAAATATGGTAGCAACGTGGTATTCGATCCAAATCTAGGTACACTGGTGTTATTTATCTGCAACTTAAAGAAGCGTTTTATATCTTGTCAACTCACTGCTGAAATATATGCTTTCCCACATCGGTGTCAACTGCGCTCAATGGGTCATCTAACAGATAAATAGAAGCTTCTCTGTAAATCGTCCTAAAGAGTGAAATACAAAGTTATTAAAGAAAATCGAAGGAATAATGTCGGGAATTCCGTCTATATTTATCTCCTGTTACAGTAAATACAGCACGGATTTGCAATCGCACGCGCTATTTATGAAATTGCAAACACTATCACAATAAGACAAAGGAAAGTGGAATGTCGTCCTATGGGTACTGAAAACAATGAAATCATCGACCATTATAAATATCTAGGATTTACATTTACACAATCGAGAAGTCTTACGAACTCGATGAAATCAGCTATCGATAATGCTAGACGAGCTTTATTTTTACTCTGCTGCAAAATCAGAAAGTTTTCCATTCCAATTGATCTTCAACTTCTTTTATTTGATAAAATAATTGTATCAATTTTATTGTATGAATGTGAGATCTGGGGTGTAATGAACACCAATTTAGTTGAGAAATTTCATCTTAATTTTTTGAGAAAGGTATTGTGTTTTAAGAGCAGTACACCCCTTTATATGGTCTATGGTGAGCTTGGACGATACCCCATGAGTATTTTGATTAAAAGCCGCGTAATTGGCTTATGGGGTAGAATAATTTTAGGCAATGAAAAACCAAAATTACCATACATTATTTGCAGATTAATGTTATCAGATGTAGAAAATGATATATATCAACATAAATGGATAATTTTTGTCAAATCTGTTTTTGAAGAAATCGGTATGAAATATATTTGGTTAGATCAGAATCCGAAAAATTTACAATCAATAAAAATGAAGTTAGAAACAAACCTACGTGACCAGAACTTACAATGTTGGCTAGAAAACTCCTCCAATTCCTCAAAAGGCATTTATTATTCAAAATTTAAAGAAACTGTGAGTTTAGAAAATTATGTTACAATTTTGGAGCCTAAACTCAGAATTGCATATACTAAATTCAGAACGGCTAACCATAAATTACCTGTAGAAATTGGCCGTTGGAATAATATTAAAAAACAATACCGCCTATGTGAATTGTGTGACAATTATGTTGGTGATGAATATCATTATCTACTTGTATGTCAACACTTTTCTAATATCCGTGGAAAATACCTGAACAAATATTATTTTACTTACCCAACTATTGAAAAGTTTATTCATTTGTGTAAAACTACGTTTGTACCCAAATTAGTTAAAATAGCAAAGTTTATTAGAATAATCATGAATACTTTTACTAAACTTTTCATGTGCATTCTGGACAAAGGGAAGTCACTCTAGTTGTCCCCCTGGTTGTTGAAATACATAATAGTACTGTGAAAGGAACAAATATCTGCATTCTCATATATCATTTCGTCTCCTATGAAAACTTGTCTACATAACATTTTGTAAAAAAAAAAATTTGAACGCTGTTTCTGTCATCTTTATATATTGTTTGTAATTTACGTTTCCCCCCATATACCAGCGATGGGTGGTCTGGGGTGTAATAAACTTGAATTGAATTGAAAAATTTAATTTAATTGAATGGAGAATGCGAAATATTCAACGAACAAGAAGATTCGTAATTGCATTGAAATTTGATGTTGTTAGGAAGTTATTGCTATATCCAGTCAAATAATCTGCGACTGTGCCACTTTTCCATTGTTCAGTAGTCTGACTCTAGCACTCGTCCATGGCTCACTAATCTGTACTCTACTCGTTCGCGGTTCATTAATCTGTAACTGCAGCACTAGTCCACGGTTTCTTAACCTATGAATGTACCTCTCGTCCATGGTTCACTAATCTGTGACTATAGCGCTCGTCCATTGTTAACTAATCGGTGAATTTATCACACGTCCGTGATTCACTAATCTCTGACTGCAGCACTCCTCCATGGTTCACCAGTCTGTGACTGTAGCACTTGTCTATGGTTAGCTCATCTATGAATGTAGCACTCGTCGATGTTTATTAATCCGTGACTGTATCACTCGTCCATGGTTTATTAATCTGTGATTGTAGTACTCGTCCATTGTTCAGTAATCTGCGGCTGCAGCACTCGTCTACGGTTCACTAATCTATGACTGTGCCACTCGCCCATTATTCACTAAATTGTGAATTTATCACTCATCCACGATTGACTTCTCTGACTGTAACACTCATTCATGGTTCACCAATCTCTGACTGTAACATTCGTTCATGGTTACCAATCTGTGACTGGCATTCGTCTGCTAGGTTACAAATGTCATTTATTAACCCTATCTGGCCTGGGCGATTTGGGATGTACAGCAGCCTGGGGGAGGGGGGGGGAGCGGAAAGTGCTTCCCCTATATATTTTCGCTATCGCTAAGGCTAGAGGGCTGAAATTCACCACACTACATCGTTGGGTCAGGCTCTACAAGAAAATATAAAAAAATCCAAGATGGCCGCCATGATGACGTCATTTTCTAACGAGAGATCCTGAAGGATCTTGGCGCCCACCATTGTCTGATAATTGTAAGCTAATGACAAGAGGATCTTTTTGTCCATTGTTACTAAGAACAAACAATTGATTTGTAATTTTGTTTGCAGAATTTTGAATTGATTTTGAGTGAAAAAGATCAAAAAAGGATACGGGAAAACACCAAGATATTATCTTTATCAGTTTCAGGAGTTTCAAGATCTCTAGAAACTGTAATTGACATGTCGGTTGTTATAGTACAAGTGAAATGAGCAAAGTTAGAGAAACTGAAACTGAATGTCAGGAGGATCCTTCGTCTTCGTTTTGTAGTATTTTTTTTTGCACGTGTCATGATTGTGTATTGTAAGCGAAGACAAATCTTTTTGACAATTTGACATGAGCTATGAAACATACGTAGGCCTACCTAAGATTTTATAATTAGGAATGAATGCTAATTCTGTTCTGCTTACTGGGCTACTTTAAGATATCTCTTTTGAGATACCATGCTCTAAAATAGCAAGGTGGTACCGATACACAACTTAATACTGAAGGGATACGGTCCCTGCAGTTATGTTGAAACTTTGAAAGTGTCTGAATCTTGATTATCTCCGTTGGATCGAAACACGCAGTACCGATAGTCTACAGTTGTCGAGTTGTGACGTTGAGTCACAAGAGTGACATCCCTCATGTAGCCGACCCATCAGCAGAGGAAACGGTGGGACAGTTCACTTGCAACGGCATGGACTAAAGTAAACTGATTTAAAATTTGAAGAAATACATTTTAATTCGGAATCATTTGAACTCCTTAATACAGATGGTGGAATTATGGATATTCTCTATACTCAATATATAGAATATGCCGCACCGTTTGATTCGCCGATTCTTGTGATGCAACGCCACAACTCGGGAATACCTTATTAATTTGAAGTGTAACTTTGATTTTTTAATTGGACCACAAAAAGATATCTTGCACAACTAGGCCCCATGTGGGACCGGTGTACCAAATTTCAGAAAGATCCATGAATTAGTTCCTGAGAATTCACGATAATATTTCAAGGGGAAATTCAAGATGGCCGGCTGGCTGTCATATTGGATTTTCGAATCGGGCCAAAAAGGTATCTTGCACAACTAGACCAAAATGGGAACCGGTGTACCAAATTTGAGAAAGATCCATGCAGTAGTTCCTGAGAAATCGCGATAAAGTTTCATGGGGAAATCCAAGATGGCCACCTGTTGGCCATATTGGATTTTCGAATCGGACCAGAAAGGTATCTTGCACAACTAGACCCCAAGGGAAACCTGTGTACCGAATTTGAGAATGATCCATGCAGTAGTTCCCGAGAAATAGCAATAACAAGGTTTCATGGGGAAATCCAAGATGGCCGCCTTGTGGCCATATTGGATTTTCGAATCGGACCAGAAAAGGTATTTTGCACAACTAGACCCCAAGGGAAACCTGTGAATCAAATTTAAGAAAGATCCATGCAGTAGTTCCTGAGAAATCGCGATAACAAGGTTTCATGGGGAAATCCAAGATGGCCGCCTTGTGGCCATATTGGATTTTCGAATCGGACCAGTAAAGGTATCTTGCACAACTAGACTCCAAGGGGAACCTGTGTACCGAATTTGAGAAAGATCCATGCAGTAGTTCCTGAGAAATCGCGATAACAAGATTTCATGGGGAAATCCAAGATGGCTGCTTGGTGGCCATATTGGATTTTCGTATCGGACCAGTAAAGGTATCTTGCACAACTAGACCCCAAGGCAATCCTGTGTACCGAATTTGAGAAAGATCCATGCAATATTTTCTGAGAAATGACAATAACAAAGTTTCATGGGGAAATCCAAGATTGCTGTCTGGTGGCCATATTGGATTTTCGAATCGAACCAGAAAAGGTATCTTGCACAACTAGACCCTAAGGGGAACCTGTGTACCAAATTTGAGAAAGATCCATGCAATACTTCCGGAGAAATGACAATAAAGTTTCATGGGGGAAATCCAAGATGGCTGCCTGGTGGCCATATTGGATTTTCGAATCGGACCAGAAAAGATATCTTGAACAACTAGACCCCAAGGGGAACCTGTGTACCAAATTTGAGAAAGATCCATGCAGTAGTTCCCGAGAAATCGCGATAATAGTCCGGGAGCAGGTCGAAAAACCTGGAAATACAGTCCACCTAATGTTTTTGATGGTTTCCATATGTTTTCAATGCGCTGATCAAGAAACCGGATGATGCCACCTTGGCGTCCTTGGGGAAATCGAAATATCCTAGATGGCCGCCCTGCGGCATTTCCTGGTTATTATGTCATGCTGAATTGTCGCTGAATTGTCGCGTGGTTGATCTCGATCACTGATTGTGATATATTTGACCATAAATTTGGGATAAATTTAATCAGTCACAACAATTTGGTGAAAACAAACAAGAATAACAGGAAAAATTATTCAAGATGGCTGCCGTTCACCCTTAACCCTACCTGGCTGAGGGGGCACTTTCCACCCCCCCCCCCATGTTGTTTTGTTTTGCTCTTGTCTCCGGAACGACAAAAAATTGAGAGCTGAAAAACCGTGACTTTTTCGATTATCATATTGGTGTCATTTTGAGTCTATTTGCATGACCCCCCGAGAAGAGAATCATGGGTAAATACAAAATGGCGGGGTGGGGTACCAAAAAAGTGATATTTTAGTCATATTTCTTCAAATTTGTTTGCTTTTCTGTTTGGAAAAGTGGGTAAAACCTATTTTATTTCATATCAGATTATTATTTACTAATTTATCATGCAGTTTTTGCGAAGAAAAAACAAAAATAAAAAACATGGAAAATTTTACCGAAAAATCGTCCAAAAATGTTCTTTTTGAAAATGACGTCACTGTGACGTCATCATGGCGGATTTTTATATACTTTTTTGTAGAGTTTGACCCAAAGATACAATGTGATAGGTTTCATCCCTCCAGCCTTAGCGATAGCGAAAATATATAGGGGAGTGGGGCGACTTTCCGCCCCCCCCCCAGTACACCCCAAATCGCCCAGGTTAGATACGGTTAAAAATATGCCCGTCTCTTTGAAATATAAAGCGTTGAATTTATTGGTTAATTCCATCACCCATGGCTTTCAAAAATTCTGATTTTTATGCCCGTAGAGCATAGGGTACACCAGGGTGCACCACAGGTGTGTGCGCATGCGTACGATAACGTCACTTTCGAGCTCCGAGCTTCAAGAGCTCCGAGCTCCGAGCTCAGACTCCAAGAGCTTCGGGCTTCGAGAGCCCCGAGAGCTCCGGAGATCCGGGCTCCGAAATAAAGGCGTGCCCAACCCCGTCTTAACCAAAGAGCTCCGAGCTCCAACAGTTCCGAGTGCTCCAAGCTGTCAACCCATTCATGCGTACATCCAAATGCGCCCTAACTTCAGGAAAACAGCCATGACCATCTATGAACGGTATAGCCTGCTGCCGCTTGAAATGAAAGGCGACCTCACACACAGGTCCATCATGAAGACCAAGCTCTTGGGTGACCTTAACGCTCTAGCATAACGCGTCACTTGGAAGAGGATATGGGGTTACCACCCACCAAAACCTTGGAAAATAAGTAGAATGCGCAAACAACTGTTTCAGAACATGCTGACTCAACGGTATCCTGGACTGCTCGACGACGTTTAGGCCAAGAGCGACCCTAACCGAAGACTGAACTTTCTCAAACGACGGCTTCCGATTGGACAAGAGCTTACGAGAATTGTAAACATACCCAACACGTGGGTATGATGTGCTGGTGGGGATAATAAAATGATTGACCTGTCATCCTTGTTGTTGTTGTTCTCTCATCTGTCTACACCATGGCGTCAATGCGTTATGCTAGAGCGTTAAGTTCACCCAAGAGCCCTTTTCCCACAATTCCCGACCTGCGCATGTATGACATCGTCTATAAAGCACGTCCCTCTGGACCCCACACCCCCATTCCTACTGTTGCAGTCCCATGACGGAGACCTATTCCTATGCGACTCGCATTTTACAGCATGCGATAGTGGTTAATTTACTCGCGGGTTACCGAGCAGTGATTTGGTCCATGTTTGGCGATGGCGACCACAACAAGGGGCGACGCCAGATCCTGGAAGAGTTCACAGAAGCGGTCCTCGACAGGGTCGACTCGATGGAGAGGTGTGCTATCACCCTCCACTACTGGACTATGACAGCCATTCTTGATGTCCGGGCTATGGACCACGAACGCTCACGCTGGAACCAGCGACAGCTCGTTGGCCTCACAATGGTCTTTGCCCTATTGACTCAGATGCTGTGGCAATGACATTTCTGTCTTACAGCGACAGAAAAGAATGGCTCAAGAGCCTACACGTCTTCCAAAAGAGAGACGGGTAACTAAGCTCAATGTCCACCAAGACTTCCGACAAAAACCATACCATTCGTCATTCCGGACTAATGAGGGACACGTGTTAATCCCTACATGTACAGACACCACCACCGGGCGTTGGGCACGCGTCATTGGCCACCTACCCAAACACCTACCTTCACACCCCCAGAATGGCCTCTTTCGCTACCACTCTTACTGATGACGTCACAAATGACGTGAACATCCCTCGAGTCGTGGTCTACACCACGATAACTTCAAGCTGACAACCTATACGGCCAATTATGACTACGGATGGTCCCACAATCACTCAACAGGCCCCTCAGGAACCCCAAAATTCCTGCTTTCTATACTACGGTCAGACTGCGCATGCGCAGGATGTTGAAACCGGACGACACAGTAACCCAGTCGGATGGTTTCCCAGGAGAGCTTGACACCTCTTATGGCCCAATCGTTCCAATATTGGTCTGTCTATTCAACTAACCTTTTTTTTTACTGTGCATGCACAGAATGACGTCAGTTCCACCTTACAACCCATCCAGTTGAATGCTTCCTTACAAATGCTTCAAACTTTTTCCTCATACGGCCCAACCGGACCACTATTGGTCCACCTCGACCCCCAAACGTCCCTCCCACTGCCCATTTTCCCACCATTCCCTGTCTGCGCATGCGCAGAATGTTGAAAACGGACGACACATTAGTCCAGTCGGACGCTCCTCCACGAGAGCTTCACGATAACACCTCCCACAGCCCAGTACGCCCACAATGGGTCTGTCTCGACCCCAGAATGACGTCAGTTCCACCCCACTACTGTTGAAATAAGCTGGAGGTAGTATTATAAGTGGCATGAAGTACTAATAAATCTATACGCCATTTCTTGAGCACTCGTAGACCAAAAATATATAGCTCAATTTCATATAGTGATCAATCTAAGCGATATACAGCGGTCATGTTGAATATGCTGGCGGCCATCTTGGATATTTTGATTTCCCCAAGGTTGCTAGGCTGGCATCATCCGGATTCTGAATCTGCACACACTGGAGATATATAATCCATCTAAAAACGTTAGGTGGACTCCATTTCCATGTCAAGGCTCAAACTGGGGTTTGGCTCCCGGACTATAAGGGATCGTTTCCATTAATCGTTTTTTCTTCAGTCGCGATTTTTCTTCAATTTTCTCGATTGAAAAACGATCAATCGCGAATCAGTCGCGAGGATATCGAGAAAAAAAAATGAGAAAAAACGATTGAACCTTTTCTGGAAAAAACCATTCTCTCGCGATATCGTTTTTGAATCGTTTACCCATGCGCGATCCGTTCTTGATCGCGAATCTTCAATCGCGAGAGAATCGTTTTTTTTCAAGGCGCGAGAGAATCGTGAGGCGGAGTGATATTTGACACATAGGCCGTGTTGCCGTCGTACGCCGCTCTATCCGCGAACTGGGAACTACATGTAATGTTGATTGCGGATTTGTCGATGGAAAAACCTATATTACTATACTATACTGTATAAATGCGTAAGATAACCGAATAATATATATGATTCACGATCTATAGTCTCCTACAAGCCGAAGTAGGGCGTATGCTAGGAATAACTTTTCATATTCCTGTACCATGCTTCCTGTGACGTTCGCGCTCAGATTTACTCTGGCGAAGCGTAAATGACAAAATTACATGTTTATTCAATAATCGTGTGAGTCGACAATGTATTAATGATACAGGATGATAGTCACAATATCTTGTTTTGTAAATACCGGGTACAGGTCATAAGTGGATTTGAGTTCGTTGATTGCATTATCAGAATGATTACGGCACAGGCTTGATAGAGGTGTGAATGGGCGCATGGCGATAACCCAGAACAGCTTAGCCCTCCAGCCGAGAATTTCTAGGTTAATTAAGGTGAAAAATAGTGTAATTAAATATGTATATTTTGTTATAGTAAAACATACATTAGGAAAGGGTATCCATTCATGTTTTGGTACAGTTTTTAAACTATTGAGATGTGAATAAGTTAAAAAAATCACCATCAAGTTAATTGTATTTATTATAAGAATATTCGCGGCAGTGATTTCATATTTATATCAAATACATATCTTTTTGATTGAATCGCATATAACGGTTGGATTCGCATATGTACAATAGTTTTTATTTTAATTTTATATTTTGATAAATGAACTATGAATGATTCCAAAGGGAAGCTCAAGCCAAAAACCAACTGAATATTATATAATTTCATCTCTTACTGGATTAACCAGTTGTGAAAATTTTTACAAATAGCCCGCGCTATATATTAATAATTAAGTGCTTGCTCAAAAGCCCCGTATGACAATGTTATATTCAATACAGCGCCATCTATCTACACAAGAAAAATGGGGATCGTAGGACAAAAAATCACGCCTACAGCGAAAATCTGATGAATCAACTCAAAATTTCAGCCCGCACAGATGCCAAAAACGTTCACGAAAAATACTACACAAGAAATCTGGAATAATACCAGCTTTAAAACACAGAAATACCCAAAATAATAGACGAAATTGCAAGTGCAAATGACCCAATCTGACCATATCCGGGCCTGTGTCCCGTACAAAATATATGTAAATATGAAGTTATAATTATATGCATAACCATTATTCCTATGTATATATATAGATATTTTTTTTCAATTTCTTTCAATATCCCCAGCGTATCTATATAACCGCCAACTTTACAGAAACACGCTATAGTTTTACACTAGGCAAAGAATGGAAAAGGAAGAAGAAAAAATGATCGAACTTTATATAGTCTGACTGAAGTGTTAGAAACTCGAACGTGTATGCGGGTCAGTCAGGCTGAACCAATGGCGTACTACTTTCGGCTATAATCCTCAATCGTTTTTTTTTCAATCGTTTATATTTTCTCGATTAAAAAGCGATTGAATCGCGATATCGCTTTTTATTCGCGAGAATTTTCTCGATTGAAAAACGATTGCCAACAGAAAAAAACCCATTCGAACAGCGATCGCGAATGAATCGTTTATTTTGAAGAAAAAAAACCATTCCCTCGCGCCTTGGAAAATCGCGACTTCGAGAAAATTTGACGAAATAAACGATTCATTCGCGAACGATAATTGGAAACGGTGCCTAACAAGGTTTCATGGGGAAATCCAAGATGGCTGTCTGGTGGCCATATTGGATTTTCGAATCGGACCAGAAAAGGTATCTTGCACAACTAGACCCCAAGGAAAACCCGTGTACCGAATTTAAGAAAGATCCATGCAGTAGTTCCCGAGAAATCGCGATAACAAGGTTTCATGGGGAAATCCAAGATGGCCGCCTTGTGGCCATATTGGATTTTCGAATCTGACCAAAAAAGGTATCTTGCACAACTAGACCCCAAGGGGAACGTGTGTACCAAATTTGAGAAAGATCCAGGCAGTAGTTCCTGAGAAATCGCGATAACAAGGTTTCATGGGGAAATCCAAGATGGCCGCCTTGTGGCCATATTGGATTTTTGAATCGGACCATAAAAGGTATCTTGCACAACTAGACCCCAAGGGGAACCTGTGTACCAAATTTGAGAAAGATCCATGCAGCAGTTCCGGAGAAATCGCGATAACAAGAATTGTTTACGGACGGACGGACTGACGGACGGACGGACGACGGACGACGGACCACGGACGAAAAGTGATTTGAACTAAAAAGAGCATTTTTGGACGATTTTTGAATTTTTTGTTCTTGTTTTTTTCTTCGCAAACACTGCATGATAAATTAATAAATAATAATCTGATATGAAATAAAATAGGTTCTACCCACTTTTCCATGGAGAAAAGCAAACATTTTGAAGAAATATGACGAAAAGATCACTTTTCTGGTACCCCACATGGCCACCATTTTGAATTTACCCAGGATTCTCTGCTCGGGGGGTCATGCAAATAGGCTCAAAATGACCCCAATATGATAGTCTAAAAAGTCACCGAGTTTCAGCTCGCAATTTTTTGTCGTTCCGGAGATAGGAGCAAAAAAACAGGGGGTCGGAAATTCTTTCCCCTCCCCCCCCCCGCCCAGGCCAGGTACGGTTAACGGGGTAAATATATGTTGTGATGACTCACAATAGAATAAATGCAATCAAAATCCAAAACTTTCGCGGAATGGATCATAGACATGAGGCCTACTTTGAACATCAGTTAATCTTATACAGGGTAGTAGGTCCCATACCAAACAATGTGATTTGGCATTTACATAATATATAGTTAAACCGATACAATGTTCAGTGTAACACCACCAGTGTTAAAAAAATGTAAAAACAAAATCAAATCGACGCACTGGTGACATCACAGTGACGCGATATGCGAAAATATATTTTGGATCGATATTTCTGTCGAATTTCTTCAATTTCTTATTGCTGCTATTTTCTCCGCTCAAATTATATAACCAGAAAACAATTATCTGATGTGAAGTAAAATCAATCTTAATTGGCACAAGTTTGAAGAAGCCAACGAAAAAACATTTTTTCCGGCACACACTCCTGGCCGCCATTTTGAATTTATCTATGATTAGAGGGTTACGCAAATAAGCTTAACATGGCCGTAATAGTATATGCTATAACGGCACGGAGTGTAAGCTCGGAATTGTGTGCTATTTCCAAAGGGTGGTCCTCCAAGCCTCGTAGTGCTAAGCTGAACAAACACGATTTCTAGAATGAAAAGGTTATGAAAGGTGACTAGTCATCTTGGTTACCTGGCGATTGATACTCGTGCTTTCTGGCCTCCGCTGAGCATGAGACCGCGCTCTCCTACCAGGCTGAGGTCCTTGTGGGGCATCACTTCTATATCCTGTCGTAAAAGCATACAAGAATCAGTCGCTGAACATGCAATAAAATAATGCATTCATTCCGTCAACATTCATTCCGTCTACATCTTACATGCGTTTTGTGACCACATAATTGGATATCATCTAACTTACTTTGGTAAGTCCACATGCGTAGATAACACGATGGTAGCGTTGTTCGTCAAACTCTTGCGACATCAATATATTCTCCCTCAGTGTCCCGTGAAATACCCATGGTTGTTGTTGTACATAACCCACATCGCCACATACTTGTATGTCCCCTCTACTGACAGGAAGTTCTCCTAAGACCGCAAGCAGCAAGCTGGACTGGATCGTGAGTGAAAATATATGATAGAGTTGGTTAACTAGCAACAGTTTATCGACCTCAGGAAAATGACTATGACGATAACAAACCTTCTATATTGAGGTGAGAAGAGTCCCTTCCCCAGCGCCCCTCTAAAAGTTTAACCCAGTCCCGAAATACAATATAAAGTGCATTCTCGAATGTCAATATACAGAACTTCTGATTTACGGTTCTAGATTCCAGACTAGCTGAGAGAAATTGGGAATATCGGCCACTAGGTTATCTTGTGGCTATTTACTATTTGTGTTTTTGGAACTACAACAGTATTGTGCCAATATGTTACATTGTGTACACCATGTTGTGAGAATAATTTAATTTTCTGTTGCAAGTTATCGGCTTATCGTTCGTACTATTCCACCTACATGAATTGTTATGCTGAAAACAAAAATAGCAAGAACGAGTTTGCTAATTACCTTGCCAGACCCAACCGATCCAGTCAAAACAATCAGTTCTCCCTGTGTAAATACAATTCCCATGGAAGAGGTAAAAACAACATGCAATCCACAATTGTTAATACCATATTTCATTTACGCATAACACATTGCTTACAGTGTATAGATTTTGAACAGCATAATAAACGGCTTTCGTATGGGAAACAGGAAACATATTAGGTGATAATGACTGGTAAGCTATCACAATATTTACTCGAGTACTTGATGAGTATCCGACTTTCGTTTTCCGAGATAAAAGAGAACTGGCCTTTATTGAAGATAATGGACTTAACCCGGCCAGGTCAGGACGATTTGGGATCTGCACCATCCGTTTGGGAAGGGGGGGGGGGGGGCATTTATATTCGTTACCCTTTGGGGTTCATATCTGAAGCTTTGCATACTACATATTACGAGCTCTACTGGAAAAGGTAATACTAAAAAGAAGGAAAGGGTACACTATTTTATTTTTTATGAATATAAATACATTAGCGGGCTGATGTTGTCAGATGTTGTGAATACTTACAGCCGTGATTCTTAAAGACACGTTTTGCACTTGGTATCTGGGAACCTGAAATGATAATAACTATTCGTGTCTTTGAATCAACATTTCAACATGAAATTACACGGCTACATGCAGACAAAATGACATGATTGACCAGGGAAAATCGTGGGTTACACACATAACATATACATGCATCGACCGGCGTAACTATGCCGAAAGAACCCGATGTCTAGCTATTAATTAAGTTATGGATCTCTCAGGAGAAGAGATGAGACTTGGCGATCTCTCTCGGCAATCGCTGATTAACGAGATTATATCATTCCCAATGTGGATTCTTAAAAAGACTGTCGTTTTCGGGAGATCTGTCTTCCATGCCTACAAGTAACAAGTGAACTGTTTTCCCTCCAATACTGTATAATCCTTGCTTATGGTAATTATGTAATATCAGGAAGCAAGATCGTAAATACATTACCATTCATTACCATTCTGACGATATTCTATTTAATCAGCTTATTGTCTGTTCATTCTGTATTGAATAAATGAATTCTTACCGCATTGTTTTTCGGAGTCAATAAGCTCGCATGCGTTGAATCTTCGTTTCCGCCCTTCTCAGCCTGTCCGGTGTTTATATCTTTCATGTCTTCGGAAGTCAACCATCTTGCCCAAATCTTTTTGAGCGTGATAACAGCTGTATCACCGGGTAGTTTTCTTGGCACTGTATCCAGTAGCGTGTGAGATTTTTGTTCGGATAGCTTCAGAAATTCCTGACAAAAGTTATATGCGTTTTATGATATGCAATTGTATAGCAAAGTAAGTTTTCATCAGGAATGCCAACATTGGCAAAATGAGCCTTACATGAGACGGCATGACAGCGAGGGTTCAATTTTGACATTTGTTTTACCTGCGGTAAGAATAATGTTATACATTTGAAATTCATAAACTATGACTAATGTAATAGTTATAGAGCACACCTGATATTGATCAGATTGAATTTGCCCATGTTACAACTGAAAAATAGAGATCAACATCTTCGTAAATTAGTATAGAAT
Organism: Hanleya hanleyi; assembly: GCA_036873755.1. Taxonomy (NCBI): domain Eukaryota; kingdom Metazoa; phylum Mollusca; class Polyplacophora; order Lepidopleurida; family Hanleyidae; genus Hanleya; species Hanleya hanleyi. Next base: position 50,972 of record JAVTVY010012005.1, read on the forward strand.
GTTAAGCTATTACTATGAAAGAAGAATAGATTGAGATCACCATCGCAAATTCACGCACGACGCCCTAGACAAAATTATCTAAATAGGCTAAGTTTATCGGTTAGAATCCATTGGAACCACTGATGATTTTCCAATAATAGAGAAGAAAAGTAACTCCGAGTAGGGATGACAATTTCATTCTGTATATTTCGCTATTAGTTATAGCATCTTCAGCAGTGAACAAATCGACTAGAATGATAGAAAACTGAAATATTTTTTGGTCCGCAGCGGTAAATCGAAAACTGATCAATGCAGCTATTTAATAATGGAGTTTTGCAATGTCGCCAACCGGAATGTGTGCTTTCCGTTTGATGAACACAATAAGGTAGCAATTGAAAATAACAGTAAATAACATTATTACATGTAATCTTAGTACAAAAAGGCATACAACCCCAAAATCTGATCGGCTGGCAGCATTGGCTACGGACCACGATACATTCCCGGACTTGAACCGAATCTGACCTGGGCAATTTTGTGGCCATGTAGTCAATCACGAGACCCGTACATTTGTGTACAATGGGCTTTTGTCTGTTTTTGGTTAGTTATGTGTATGTGTATGTGCAACCGTGACACTCTTGAGAATTTGTTTGTAGGTCACGCATCTTTTAACTATATATCTCATAATTAGGCCAAAATTGGAACACAATATAAGCCTGTCAAACTGGGTGTGAAACGGAAGCTAACATAATAACCAGTGTGAGATACACATGCCAATATGTATGTTACAGTTGAATAGTGTAACAGGCTCGGCTATTTGGAATCATTTAAGGTCACCTCGGGTGAAACAGTCTCATTATCAAGTCGAACAAATGATCACCATTAAATGTCAGAGGGAGACCTTCGTGACAGCGACAATACAAGCAGACGACAATGCCGCATATTATAGTTGAAATACTATATCGATATTCAATTCACTTGTTTTTGCCATCTCGTCTGGCGACGAGGCACCCAATTCTAACACGCATTTTATCACAGTTGATTTTGTAGTTGTGATTTGACAGACCATTCTTCTGTCCCCTGTCCACGCAGAGACGGAACAACATATCGTTTGTTGTTTGTTACAGAAGACCGGGTCGGAAGCGTAATACAGCTAGAAATGAGATTGAATTCATGGAACCATAGCGGACTTGTGGGTATCACATGGGCAATAGACATGATTACAGTGGTCTGAGAATATCCTGAGCTGTTTCATTATCGTCAGTGTTATTAGAGATCACGTCGGTTCTATCTCGATCGAAAGGTCCTGGTTTTCGAGATGGATACGAAATTGAGTGGTAATCTCGAAGGGGGTCCCGATGTCAATATGTCTGTGATTTGTTGTCGTTTATTTGGCCTATCTTATTAAACTTCTCATGCGATTTATAGATTGATGTGCGGTACCATAATGTGGGGGGCGCTCGTCGTATACGCATATCGCGGCCAAAATAGAATCCAGACAGCAGATGTTTTTAAAAATGTCTTCCATGTTATTTATTCATCGTTTAATCGATATATCTATGTTCTGACGTTTCCGGAATCCAACTGAACGAAAACTTTCATTTATCTACATATAAATTATGAATATATAATTGATCTTCTCTCACATCGATAACTGATTGCATATCTGACTAGTATCCCTTGCGGAATAAGTGACACATCAACTAGATATGATCTGGATAATAATGATATGAAATCCCGCGTTATTTATTGTTCTATATACCTTATGTTTTTGGCCAAACATGGACAATCAAAAAATGACATTTATTTTAACTGTTTGACCGGTATATTAACCCCAGTGTTTAATTTCTTTCATAATTTGGTAATATTCAGTGCAGATTACATTTTCCTGAGAATTACTCTCTCGTGATATAGTTCAAATAAGCTTTGGTAAAGAGTAGAATTAACCTTATATAAACAAAGTTTATTTCTCACACAAGCTGCCTGGAAGTGGATAGCGGAAATACTGACAATGGAAACTAGACGTGTTGATAATTCACACCATAGTCGATCCGTGAAAAATCCTCGGCTTGAAACAACAGCGAAGGGAGAGGGGTTAATTTCTTTGAAAAAAAACTGATACTGGACTAGGCAAGACTTTATAATGTACTCACGTTCTTTTAAGAACGAAACGATGTACAGTGACTCGGATGCATGTACAGTGCATATATCTAGCTGAAATTTCGCTACCTAAGCAGGCACATGTTTAGTAATTTGGTTATTTGGTGAACGACGACAACACTTTTCATGCCCTGTTTGATCTGCTGAAGTCGACCGATGGGCAAAGACCGGTAATTTTAGTGGCCTGTAATAAAGTTGTCTACATGGCATCGTTCCAAATTATTAGCACAATATATATTGGATCGTATGGCACTATTATGCCTAGCATGTCTTCGTCTCCTGTGCACTTGTCGAAGTCGAATTGAGAGTTGAAACTGCATTGGCGTCATTTCAGTCCTCGATCCCCGAGAAGAGCATGGTTGAGATGGTCAGCTCCAAAATTTGCCTTTTTCATAGAAAGAGCGTCCAAGCTAAAATTTTCCTCTAATAAACTTGAAGGATATAATGCTTTGTTTTCAGTGAACGAACTTCATGCTTCACTCGTGAAAGCAAACGATCCTGCTGCAGGCCCTAATAATATTCATTATCGACTTTTAAAACATCTACCGGAAACATCTCCAGAAACCCTATTACTCATATTTAACAGACTTTGGGTGACAGAAGACTTTCCACCACCATTACATAATCCCAGTATTATACCAGTCTCAGAACCTGGCCATAACCATACAGACCCCGTGAGTATCGTCCAATTTCACTGATGTTTGTAAACCAAAAGAATGCATGATAAATGATCGCCTCTACCTTGAAACTGAAAAGAAACTTACTGATATTCAAGCTATTCAAGCCTATGATACTACTTGGAAATACGGGATATTAAAAGACCTTCCTACTATGGGATTAAAAAGCCTTTTACCCATTTTTACTTCCGGCTTTCTGGATGATAGTCAATTTCAAGTTCGGTTGGGTACAACCATGTCTGTTCATTTCGATCAAGATCAGGGTGTCCTCCAAGGTAATGGTGTCTACTACTATGTTTAGTATCAACATCAACAGCTTAGCTGCAGTTTTAAACAAATCAATTGATGGGTCACTGTTTGCATATGATTTCAACATATCATGTAGTTGAAAAAATATGGTTTCAAGTTCTCCAGAGCAAAGACAAATTGTATACACTTTTGTAGAAAGTATTTCCAGCACAAAGATCCAGTACTAACATTAGATGGAACTGAAATCAAGGTAGTAAAGGAAGTTAATTTTTAGAAATATTGTTTGATTACAACACATATAAGGGAAGTCAGAAGGGGGGCCGACGTACTGACTGCGTCACATGACTTCACAGAATAGTCTTCTGGTTAACCTATCACCGATTAGCGTTCTTACCGCATATAAATTGCTTGAAAGCTAAGTGCACAAAAGCTCTTGATTTGTTGGAGGCAGTTCCCAGCTATAAGTATGGAGGAGATCAGCAGACTCTTCTCCATTTATATCGATTACTTATTCGTTCTAAGCTTGATTATGGTTCTGTTGTTAACAACTGTGCGAGCAAGTCAAACTTAGCAAAACTAGATCCTATTTTCCATTTTATGCTTCAATTATGGGATATTAAATTGAAAGGGGCGTGGCCCAGAAAACATATCCAAGGATACCACGGTGGCAAAGTTCATAAATTAGTTCCGGATTCAGGAATATAACTCACTATATGATTCAATGCGGTCAGAAAATCAGGATATGGGGTCTTATCACCTTGGTGTAGCAATATGTCGACTTGCAGCCACGTTGACAGATCCAGTATCGAGGCTCGATGATAACTTTTATCATTCGACCCAAACTAATCACGGAAAATTCAATTTCTTTATTAATAATATCAGTCCATGTATGCAATATTTAATTACATAGTTTGAAATTCGCGCGTAAGATGACATCGGCTCATGCATTCAAGTAATTTAACAGCAATTTCTGACGAAAACGCGGTGAAAATGTTACCTTTGATAAGAGATTGCGCCTGATAAGTGCACGCGACTTCTTTCTGTGACCTTAACCTTGGTCGCAACAATCGGAAAATCTTTATATCAACAACAACAACAACATCAGCTACTAGCTTCACACAGAAACAGTCAGGGCGATATTTTCTCTGTTTTTTGATATCCATTATAATACAGGTTTATACAAATATGTAGTGAAATAGCTTGCAAAGAGAAGAAAAGCAGTGTATATCGCACTTCACGGATTTTGTTTCATTGCGACAGTTTACTCTGCCGACTGATGGCGCATGACTATATACTACCATGACCGCGGGTGCTTGAGCAAATTGTCAAACGATGTTTCACAAACAACATGAAGAGAATGTTCAAATGTTAAGAAAATAGTCCCTTATTCGGCAAACGTATAAATAACTACCGTCCTCTGTGCTTGTTTGGAAGGATCATCAGGCTTGTCAGCCAAAATATTGTAAAAAAGTTCGCTCACACGCTTCGATGGTCTGGTCGAATCGCCGAAAAGATACCCTCTCAATAAGCACAGAGATCGGTAACACAAAGTGTGTGCGACCGTTTGGGATCTTTTTTGTCCATAAAGTGATATACCTCTGGCTATGCTTAGAGTTTTCACCTTCAAATGGTCATGTTTTTTTAAAATAGGCTCTCTTCATTAATCAAATATGTAAAAATGGTTGCGCATCATCGTTTTCGAAACCTGGCGCTTTCCATAGTGGACCGCATCCGAAGGAAACGAATCTAACTCGACAATAACGGATCATGCCATTTGGTGCTGGATTTTGGGACTACAAAAGCAATTTATTCAAGAGATCAACAAAAAGGTCGTTGCGCACGACAACTAAACGGGTCGAAACATCTTGTATTTATGTTGGAATTCGTCATTTTTGACGAAAGATAACTTCCTATTACACATTAACCGCAAGATAGAACGGTGACGAGAAAAGATGCCGTAGCACTGATAAGAAGTCAATATGACCCCACGGACCACTGTCAGAACAGCGTATGTGAAAACATGACAAGAACCAAAATGATCCCTATGATGATTTTTATCTCAGCCACGCTTTTATTGTAGCAGTTCATATTAACGTCTT
>JAVTVY010012006.1:0-51733 GCA_036873755.1 Hanleya hanleyi
AGTCCTAACTCGATAAAGTTCAGTACGGTACATCTAGTGTTTGGGTATTCTAAGAATGCAAGTTTCCGGGGTCAGCCCGGCCATGTCAGCCTCTATCTGTAACAATATTTGACCATATATACTCTCACACACAGAGTGAACAATTAGCTCAGACAAATTTCACTTCTACTCGAAATTTTTCAACGATTTCGAGAGATATCTAGGCCTTCATTTTGTTTTGGGCTATACCCAGTTGCGAAAAATAAGATTTTCAACAATTTCTGATTTTCAGGCCACAATTACTTGTGACCAACTGACCCCGGTATGCGATAACTGTGTGACTCAATAGCTATCCAGGTGAAATTTTTAGAGGAATCGCTCGATTTGTCGTAAACTTAGGAAACTGAATAAAGAAAGTCGGATGGAGAAAGAGGAACTGTTAAGCGTTATACGGACACGGAGCAAACACAGATGTTTGCATTCACAGAGGAGAGTGGATGAGCAAATATTACATAGCCAGAAAAAAGGTGATAACTTTCACTCCGAAAAAGGTGATGATTTAGAACCATTCCCCTTTTTATGATTACCTTTAAAAATAATGACCATCACCTCTGAAGAGAGATGATCAATGATTGTAAATTTAGGTCATAAGAGGTCTGATCACCATGAAAGGGCGATGAACCATCACCTTTTTCCTTGCTATATATATTCTCTAAATTTTATCAAGAAAAGTATCAATCTTCTTGAGGAACAACCATATGCCTATACAGCAAGTCTGTGAAGTTGTATATTGGAATCTCTGGCCCAAATGTATTTCATGGTGAAACTTAGTAATCTAACTGTCTTGTTGAATATCGGAGCGTGACAGATACATAATACTCTAGAAACAATTTTTTACGTCTTTCAACTGTCGAAATTAAATTTCAATTTTAATATTTTGTTGATGAAGGATGAAAAGAAATGTCGGATTTGAATCATATACTTTATTTCTTATGCTTGTTTAACTATCTGAATCTCTGGCCAGAATAAAACCTACTTCAGTCAGTAAATGTACATTATAAACCACAACGTTATGACCAAACACAAATTAATTGCCGCACTTTATGCTTAATGAATGTGCAAGTGATTTAATAGGATGTATAAGTTATCGGACTACACGTTTTCACAATCACTAAAATTACTAGCACAAATGTTTAAGGTTTCATATTGACTTTTAAAGGCGAGCAAAAGACAACATGAAACTCATTTCTGTGAGTAATTTTATTTATAGTATAAAAAATCTCTATTTACATTTTTCAGTTTTTTATTGAATGATATAAAATGTATAAAATATTTGATGGAAAAATCCACTGGAATTTGTTGTAATTAGCTCGATCATCATTATCCGGTCCGCGACAACAGTTTAATAGGTCAAATAACTCGTGGATGGATATTGTCTAGTTATTCTACAATACCATGGGAGACAATCAATACACGGAGAAAGCAACATGTAGGAAACCATAAATAATTATACAAAAGCCTGGAGTACAGGTAGTAGATTTATATTTGCGATAAATGTTTTCTTACTGGAATGAGAAGTAAGATAATATTAAAGGGGAAGAAATGATTGGGTTATTAATGGTTATCTAAAACATAACTGATTCACAAATTCATCAACGTTAGTTTTGCCCAAAAACATTTCATGTAATCTAACCAAATTAATGATAGTAACCCTAATTCTTGCATTGTTTGCGGGTTGGGGGGAGTGGGGGTGTATACGCGTGAAATCAGATATCCAGGTTTCTTCGAGAAAATAATGATACAACTGAAGTTATTACATTAACGAAAACCTCAATAACTGAAGTCTGTATCCGTAAAATGCCTTTCTCTCTAACCCTTTTGAGTTCGTTATCGATTGTCTTCAAATGTCACATCGATCGTTCACCCATGTATTTCCAGTAACCATGGAGACCATAGGAAGGTCATACGAAGGTCGACGAACAGTTCAGAGTTAAAACTCCTTGACACTGGGTTCATTTTAAACATATTCGGTTTGCAAGAACCCCAAGCAGAATAATCACAGGTAAATTGGAAATAACAGTCATGGACCTGAAATATATTTGTCTTTTCTCAAAAGGTTTGCCTCTTTCTGGGTTCCCCAAATTATGCTATTTCACAGGAGATTAACCGTTCAGGCTTTGAACAGTATGACAACGACTATCTCGTAAATATGTGTATTACATGTAAACAGAAATATCGATCAATTAAAAAATATATATTTTTCTGTTAATAAAGTAACCATGTCAAAGCGTCTCCTTGACACAGCTGTGGTCGAAGCTTGTCGTTTCAAACGTACATCTCTGACTAGAGAGGAACTCTGTGATTGGTCAGTACTCAGAACATGGATACCAGAAAGTTGTCCCCAGATTCGCGACATCAGTGAGGCGTTTGTTAGATCTCGTTTTAATTAGCTTGAGGTTAGTCGATCGAACAGAACTGTTTTCAAACTCCTACATTGTATAATAGTTTACCGCTACATGTTAAGAAATGCAAGAGCTGGCAAAGTTTTAAACCTGCATGCTATAAATTTTACCTAGAGGAATTCAACGGATCGGACTATTTTAGATAATGTAGCAGTTTTAAAAGAACATGTTATCATTTTTATTTTTTTAATAAATTTCATGATGCCTTTACACGATTTTTACAGGTCTATTAATTAATATAGTTCGAAATACTGAGTTCTGCGAATTAGTATCTGTGTAATCACAAAATTATTCTCAACTGCATGCTATCAATTTTTATCCAGAATGAATTCTAAATATCGGATTATTTTAGATAATGTATTATACTCATTATATTTATACGATTGTTTCACCCGATTTTATAGATCCATTAACTCTATCTGGCCTGGGATTTTTGGGACCTATCCTGGCCTTGGGGTGGGGGGGCCGAAGTCGCCTCCCCACTAATTAATTTTTCTCACCGCTTGAGCTAGGGAGCTGAAACTTACCACACTATACCCTTGGGTCAAGCTCTACCAGAAAATGTAATAAAATCCAAGATGGCCGCATTAATGACGTCACAGTGACGTCATTTTCAAAAAACGGCATTTTTGGTCGATTTTTCGGTCGAATTTTCCGATTATTTTATTTATGCAATTTCTCCGCAAAAACTGCATGATAAATTAGTAAATATTAATATGATGTGAAATAAAATAGTTTTTGCCCACTTTTTATTGCGGAAAAGCAGAAATTTTGAAGAAATATGACCAAAACATCACTTTTCTGGTACCCCACGTGGACGCCATCTTGAATTTACCCATGATTCTCTGCTCCGGGGGTTATGCAAATAGGTTCAAAATGACCCCAATATGATAAACTAAAAAGTCTAGGAGTTTCAGCTCTCCATTTTTTGTCGTTCCGGAGATAGCCCCCCTCCCCCCGGCCAGCTAGGGTTAATGTATTTTGGACTGCTAATTTATTGACCATGTATATATATTTGTATTGTTATTCTCATATGTTTTAGCCCTCGACACTCATGAAAAGAGGCACGTTGTCCTATTGAGGCTATCGAGTTGAAACAAAGTTTATTATTATTATCATTATTATTATAAAATAACAGCTCATGGTCACGGAAAATTAGGTCAGTCTCCGGGGAATGCCACAGCAAGTATTATATTGTAGGAATGACATGGCCACTCTGGACATACACTAATGGTACGGACGTGACCCATCATATCCAGCATGGTTAACCAAGCAGAACGTCGGCGGACAGGTCACCTAATTAAGGCGACCTTACCGTTCGGACAGTGTACATCTAGAGGTTAGAGGGAACGTCAAGGATTCACCAGCATTAACATGGATTGGGTCGACATGAAATCTTTCTCGGAGCGAGTGAAAGGATTTTACAGTCATATCGAAGAAGCGGAGGAGTTGGTTATCGCAACGTTATGTAAATATCATTCATACTTGTTAACTACGTTTTGCTACAAATGTCACTTGAATGGAATGGATGTTTGCTGGTAAGGCGGATCCACCTTGTTCAGTCATCATTCAGGCTTAAATACTATAAATTGGAGAGATATGAAAGAGGTCGGAAAAATTTACGACGTAGGGCAACTTAAAAGCAAACATATTACAACACATATAAGGGAAGTGGGATGAGGTGCCGACATACTGACAGAGTCACATGACTTCACAGTATAGTCTTCCGGTTAACCTATTCTAAAGCACATACCAAAAATCTAACGATTCGTGATATGTGTTGTATCTCAGGCACGCTTTATTGTACCTGTTCATGTGGTAACTTGGATGATATGACTCTTCAGGAAAGCTTCCCTCGCCACCTCACAATCAGACCCGAGAATACGGTGGATTCTCGAACGTCGACTTGGTATCTCAGCCGCGCTTTTATTGCAGCTGTGATGACAGGTCAGGTCAAACAAATACCTCATCTGGTGTTAATGGATGAGCATCGAAGACGTCTGATCGAATAAACGACTCAACATGGAGTGAACCTGGTAAATGCAAGAATATCCAGAAAAACTATTCTGTAATGGCCGACGTCGTACGTCTTAAATTTCCCACCAAAACAATAAACCTACACATATTTGTCGAATGAAATATACAGAGGGTGAGCCTCGGGGACTAACAGTCCACCAACGGAATCCAACAGATAAACCCGATCATTTATTGTGAAAGTTGATGTCACCATGTCGGTTGGATTGCCTATCACAGAAGTGGGACAGAGACAGCAACTTCGCTTTGCTTATGGATTAATTTAGAGCTTATTTGCAAAATTGTACTTTCCGTCCTGGGAATGATATGAAAATTCATTCACGCTGCATCCACAGTACAACATATAAGTTTCCTGGTATTTCTATCCTCTAGAATGCCAAAGAGATAATTCACAAACATTAACCAAAAAATTAATTGTATGTTCAACTGATTTTTTTTTATCTGAGCAGCTTATCATAAATTCGTACAATTAGAGCAAATATGTCTTAAATAATCCATTTTAGACCCAATCTTACTGTACACTGACATTATGCTGTAAGATATGGGGGAGTGGGGGGGGGCAACAACCGTGTTTACATAGAAAATGTCGATAATAGCTGCTTTTTACGATTAGCCACATTTTGCTGATTCTGAAATATTTTTGGTAATATGGCTTGCCATGTACAGCACAGATGATATTGAAACCTATCGTATCTGATGCAGATATCCGTTTGTGTGTACCACCTTCCCCATCTGAAATTAACAGAAAACATTATGTGGGAATTCACCACCCTAATGAATGAATAATAATTCAACATGTAACAGTGTACAAAAAAAATACGAAAACAAAATAATTTTTGTGAAAATGCGATAATTATGAAATTGGAATTTGTTTTATGGTTTTCAGTCCTAATATATTGACCGTCACGTTATTCACCAATCCTTACATACAAGTACTCTAATTAATTGCAATAATTTCTCCAAATTTGCAGACCGTATATACAAAAACTACATAGGTCAGATCCCTTGTTTCTCCGTTACGTTCAAATACCCCCTCTTCCCCATCTCCTCACAAGCGAATATCTCTCCGGATTTGATGTTTTTATGGAAGATTGACTGCTCCGAAATATTTTGACTGGCACATGCTGTCGTATGTATACAGCCCTTTCTTTTTTTATTCAATATGAACTTTGTATGGATTATGCATTTCCGATGATCAGTAAAATGATATGGTATAATTTGTATTGTACTCAGCTTTCTTCCACCAGGTGAATACTAGCTACCAATACGGATACTCGTCGTATTAAAACTTTATGAAATATTGAGGACTAGGGGCCAGTTCATAGAAAATTCGGACGACCACATAGTTATTTTCTTAACTAGATCGTAACTAAGGCAATGCACCAGGTATATTATATATTTTTCTAAAGGTATAGATCAAGGCAATTTAATTCGCATTTGCAGTTACCCATCAATGCACCTGTCGCTGCTATATGGGTAGAGCTATCTAAGGATTAGCTTCATTTATAGTTGCAAGTGCGGAATTTGGGTCTATACACCTCAAATGTCTGTCTATTCTCACACACAGATTAATCCAGATTTTATCTAACAAATGACAATTGTGTACGTGGAGTATGTTTGCGTGGTCAGTTTCCGTATTAATTTTACATTGTAGATCAGATTACGCCACGACCTGGTCAACCGTTTGTCATCGGGGATTATGGTACAGCTGATGGTGGAAGTTCTTATCAACTCATTAGGAAATGTATAGGTGAATTGAGTTTTGAAAAAACATCTTACCTATCTTAAGCGGAAAAAAATGACATGATTCGCACACAGATGCTATATCGTAGTCTCAACCGCCTAAAGAGTTCCAACATCCCCAACGATATTTTTGTGAGTGGATGTGAATAATACATTCTAAGAGGTAAATCGATGTAACTAAATTGAATAATAAGGAATGCCGCATGACTGACAAACCAAGCTAACATTGGGGATTATATGTAAGTCATAAATCTGGTAAATAATGAGATGGAACTATTACTGCACTCGACAGGCAAACAGTGACGCCGATACGACTAGAGTACCGAGCGAATTTGGGCATAAAGCATGTTGTTGAGTCTCCTGGCAACAAATGATTGCTAACATAATTAATGGCCTGGTGAGTTATTCTTACATATTCTTTCAGAATTTCTTCGAAATAAATACGGAGAGGAACTTCCGATTCAGATTATCTACGAGGACCACCCAATGAACGATTACAACCCTATCTTCATGAGAACAAACGGTAAGTTATAGATATACCAATCTTGTTGTTAGCTTAAACAGGGGAATGTTGAAGTATGTGGGATCATACGGTCCCCAGCTCCGGATTGATGCGGACTTAGACACAAGTTACGAAATGTATCCCCATGGATCTTGCACGCTACGCTCGTATTTGCAATCAGCATACGATATGTGTGGCCAAATTTGAGAGACTTTGAGAGGCGCTTGGTTGTATAGCCCTGTTTTATAAATTTCTGAAATAGTGCGTTGTGACGTTGATTGAAATCGTCACATTTAATACAGGATCCAGCAAATGTTACTGGGCGAGATATGTAAGCGTCATATACAGGTCTGATATATAATTCTGGAAGAATAACGCATTGTGTTATCCTTACTTTCTTCGTCATTTAATGATAATATTCCCTTGGCCTTCAAAACTGATTTTTAAGATAGGTATATTTTTTTAAGGTATATTAAAAGATATTTTAAGATTAAAATATCTTGACAATACATACAATAAAGACTTCTCCTTCAAACCGTGTACACCTTCTGAAATAAATGAGATAGTACATATGCTTAAAAATGGCTCACCTGGCATTGACGCTATTCGCATGTCACTCATAAAACCGATATCGAGCCTAATATCTGCTCCCCTATCGCATATTGTAAATCGTTCCTTCCAAAATGGAATCGTTCCCACTTCCCTTAAGAATGCAAAGGTTACTCCAGTTTTCAAATCTGGAAACAAAACCCTAGCCGCGAATTATCGCCCTATTTCTGTTCTGCCATGTTTCAGTAAAATCTTTGAGAAACTTGTTGTTTTGAGGATGATCACATTCCTAGAATCAGAGATGATTATCTGCCCTAATCAATATGGATTTCGAGCAAACCATTCTACATTTCTTGCCGTTCTTTCTTTATACGACAAACTCGTTGCTGCAAAGGAACTAAAACAGTTCAGCATTACTACTTTCTTGGATCTTTCCAAAGCCTTTGATACAGTAAATCACGAGATCCTCTTACATAAACTTGATTACTATGGTTTCCGGGGTGTCACACATAACTGGTTTCGTAGCTATCTATCATCTCGACGCCAATGTGTATCCTACAACGGCACTATATCGTCTATATACTATTCTTAATATATATAAATGACATTACGAAGGCCACATCGGTTCTAGACATTAACCTTTTTGCTGACGATACAATTGCTACCCTATCCGATGCCGATTTTATTAGACTTGCGGAAAATATGTCAGAGGAACTTGAAAAGCTTCATGCCTGGTTTTCCTGCAACAAACTTTCATTAAACGTGAATTGTTTTTTTTATATTATTCAAACCAAATAGATCAACAAATGTAAATATCCCTAAGGTTTCATTATTTGGCACCGAAATTGAATCCGTTTCTAGCTTTAAATTCGTCGGGGTTTATTTTAACGATAGATTAAATTGGCAAACACATATTGCCGAAATAATTTTGTCAGGAATAATGCCTTGAACTGTACTAGCAACATGAACAAATGCGATTTTCAGAGGACACCATATGGCCGCCATTTTGAATTTGACCATCAAATCTTGCTCTTAGGAATATGTAAATAGATTCAAAATGGGCGGAAGATTTTAGGCTATTGTTAAACATTTCAAGTGGCTCAATGAGCTAAGAATAATGACTTGAACTATAGGAGCATTATGAAAAAGTATGATATTAAGATGACCTCGTATAGCCTCCATTTTGAAATTGACCATCAAATCAAGATGTTGTGGATACGTAAATTGATTCAAAATGGGCGTACGATGTTAGGTTATCACAAGAGATCTCACAGTTTTTAATAAATGTGCATATTCAGCTAAGAATAATGCGTTGAACTACAAAAGCAACATAAAAAGGTGTGATTTTCAGAATGACCAAATGTGGCCCCCATATCAAAGCTTGATCTTAAGAATATGTAAATAGATTCAAGATGGGTATAATATATTAGGCTATGCATAGAGATCCATCGGTTTTGATAAATTTACTCTTTTAAGAATAATACCAATTATAAGAACAACGTGAAAAAGTGAAAAATCGAAATTGAGAAATACAATTTGGTCAAAACAGACCAATATGTCCGAAAAACGCAATTTTGAGATGAGAATCCACCCCTACGTTGTAGAGTATGATATTCCACAGACATCTAGCATAGTTGCCAGCTTCTAACAAAAACATGCATTGCTGAGTGATTTTTACCCATGTGTCCGGCCAACTATATTATGCAAGCCAAATTCTGATAAATTATTTCTCTTTTGTTTGATCAGCACTCTGGCTAGCTGCCATGTGTTCACGATCTGTTCAAATTCAGAACTAAGTCTCACTTCGATTTTGTTTCATAAACACCAGTTCTTTCGACACATAACTCTTTGGAACTTCCTCAGTTCGTTTTCTAACAACTTACTGTAAGTTCCCAATAGATTTTGATGAAAATAATACCATAACAATTTATCATTTTTGCCATAAAATGTCCCACCGCCAAAATTACAACCTCCAGTCGACATCGACCGTAACTACTTTTTCTTGGTATTCTTGCATTTACTATGGTTACCCCATGTTTAAGCGTTTACTCCGTCAGACGTTCTCGATGCTCATCCATTAACATCAGCGAGTTCCTTATTTGAGCTCACTAGCTGGTGTATCTAACTCCGCCAAAGCCGATTCTTGGGGTCCTATGGTATTTATAGTTTCCATATGAAACGTTGCAATGAAAGCGCGGCTGAGATACCAGGGCTACGTCTCAGAATCTTCCGTATTCTGAATGTGAGATGCCGAGGGAGGCTTTTTGTGGAGTCCGATGTCGTCAGTTTTTCCCATCTCTTGCATATCTCGCCAACTCAAATAAGTACAAAATTCGCAACTCGAGTCACTTCAGAACCGAAGCTCATCTCCAATGCTATTCCCATTGATTCATCCATGTTGACATCTCTAGCTTCAAGCTTGTGACGTCACACGCCAGCTGTGGAGCGAGAAATTTCGCCACAATACTCCAATTTAATTTAAAGTGATAAGGTATTAGATTATTTGAAATGCTATTCCCATTGATTCATCCATGTTGACATCTCTAGCTTCAAGCTTGTGACGTTACAAGCCATCTCTGGAGAGAGAAATTTCGGCACAAAACTCCGATTATTTGAAATGGCTATATTATGCATTCACACACATAGAACATATTTTTATGGGTTTTGTTCGAATTGTAACATCATACAACACTTTCGATCCATGATACTGGTCATCAAATGATAAAGCAACAAAGTGATTCTACCCTCCTGAATGTGAAAGCTGAAAACGTTCATGGTCGGATGTAATTCGATGTCGATATCCGAGGTAAGATTTTTACGACAAGTAGATCACGTAGACTGGAGCACACTTCATTCTGCCAAATTGGTACAGCATACAAATTGTGAACCGTTTCGAACCTTCAGAGCCAAAGTTTGTTTGAAATGATCCAATTATTGGTGACCTTGTCGTACATGCACAACACAGTTTGTTCTCATTTAGCTAATAAATGTTTGTGTAATGTTGCAGGACTACTGCAGGGTGAGTCGGGCCTCATAGAAGAGTTTCCAAACGTTTTCGTACTGGTTTCGGGAACAAGTTTCTATCAACAATGTCTACCACCAGAAAGTATCGATTTCATCTTCACTGCTTTCGCATCACATTGGCTAAGTAGGAGGTAAATTAAGAAATAAAGACCGAGGAAGAGGTTTCAAATTTCCCAGATAAACACCAGTTGGCACGAGTCCAGCAGTTTAGACCCGAGGCCACAGGCCGAGGGTTTAAACTGCTGGACGAGTGCCAATTGGTGTTTATCTCGGAAATTTGAAACCGATTTCCGAGGTCTTTATTTCGATTTGGACATGCACAATCGAATATTTATTACGACATTCTATTAAATTGCTAAAATATGTTGGTGTATACCTTCCACATTGAGCAAAACAATCCCAGCTGGTCAATGCAAACATTGTTGCAAACTGCGGGAAAGTATACATTTCGCGCGCGCTCACTATAGTTATCCCCGCCAGCCGACAACGTCACAGCGCTGCAGGTGTTCCCCGGTGTTTATTTGGAATTCAGCACCACTTTCGGTACGATGGTATAACATTGAGACGCACTGGAGGTATGTTCAAATAATGATTATATAACAACAGGCATAGGTTAAAATTGAACACTCTCGTGTCTAGTTAAACTAAGCACATTAAAGCGTAGTTGTCCCACACTGTAATGTATTCGACGGTAGACTGGAATATATGACGACAGAGATTTAAAAAAATCATCCTGGTTCTAGTAACGCAGCCACATGGTATTCCGTAATTCCCGATATGTAATGTATCATATTATTTGAATGGTCGTATTCCTCCTGATCTGCATCTTGATCATTACTCTCTCAGCTGTATCTACGCTTCCCCCAGCATTCTGTAGAACGACTCTATTCTTTTAGATCAACAATTCTCAGAATACTTGTCATTCCTCGACATCCGTCCCACTGTTAGAATAGACTTCAACTTCAAATGCATTTGTTTCCTTTTTTAAGCCTATCCTATATGATTTGAAATGATCCTCATACATCCTATGAGATTCGAATTGTATAAAATTTGGATCCTAAATGAATATGAAATCCTATAGGCCTTAGCGTTGGCACTGCTTCGCACTCTAGTTCAGGTGTTGCAATTTGGATCACTTTCGAATTCCCTCATAAGATAATGAACACACGGTTCGGTAAACGGGTTCAAAATGAGCTCAACAGAATCAGCTAAGAGTTTGACATCTATAACACTCGTTCAGATTGAGGTTTAATGGAAAAGATATGAATGAAATAGGTTTCCCGACTGGAGGGGCAATTACGACCTCCAACATAAGGAACCGGATTTTTCAATGTCACGAGGACTTAATGATATTGAGGAATGCTCTAGGACCGATTCTACTCAGGTCCGTTTATTATTGTTCTCGTGCACGACTTTGTAAATGAACTGCAGGAAATAGGCATGATGTAGAATGGCAATTCTTTACAATTATCAACTTCAAAATAAAATCGGGAATCGTCGCGGACCGTGATGGGTCACCAGTTGCTACCCAGTTGCCAGTTTCTGCTCTATGAGTGTACGGAGAAGCTTGTTTAGACATTGTCCCGTGTTAGTCCGATCGTCAGACAATAAGATACCAAGTCAGCTGTTAGAATATTATCATGGTGACCGTATAAATTACCAGTCACCTTTCCAACTGTACATATTCCCAATAGATCATAATCATAATGAGGTTTTGCTTTATTTTAATTCGTATAGTCCGGGGACTTTAACAGATGGCATATATGCAAACAACGCTACTGGTTCTGAGAGGCAGGCATATGCGAAGCAGGCTGCAAAAGACTGGGAGACCTTCCTTCTACACAGAGCTACCGAACTCGTACCAGGTACAAGTGAACACATTCGTTGTACAAGTAAGCCACAATTTCGTGGAAATATCTCTCAGACTGATTCAACAATGCCAATGTGGAGGTGGCTAAAAGAGTGCGGTTCCTATCTTCTAAACCAGCTAGGACATTCTTATCCATATTAAGAATAAGTGTCCGTCCTCACAGGAAAAAGGTATGAGAAGGGACACTAATCCCCAAGACATTCTTAGCCATCACACCGGTCTTATGTCGTCACAGACGCGGGCATATTTTTGACCATTTTTGTATAGCCTTCGAGTACATCGAGTAAAATTTCAAACCTTTGACAGATAAAAACATTTCTGGCGAGGTGATTTGAATCTATGAATATTTTCCCCTGACTTTGTAAATCTACAAAGAATTTCTGATGTTTTTTCCGCAATCTAGAATTCATGGAACCCGTGTAGTGTGTCAATACTATAAATGACATGTTTTCTCGACTTTCATAAATGCTCGCGGACTTATTTGGTCATTGTCCGTTGGGTGTCATAATTTTGCTTTCAAGTGCTTCAGTTGCATAGGGCTAACATTCCTTTTCGCCAATGTATGGTACATTTCCGTATATAATTGTTCTTTGGGTTTAGAAAAATGTTTAAACGTTATAGGGTCTCATAAACTGTTTCATGAGAACAGATTGGTGCAGAATTATACTAAAGCTCAGCGTGATCACCAATTACGTCTACCAAGACAAAGACAAGATCTAAGATATTCATTGGTTTCAAAGGCTGGTTGTTGGTGAGCTCAGATTTGCTTTTCGCGAATGCGATGGGGGGTTCGCGTTCCACTGCTCGAGCGATGTATACCTTGTGATCACTGCGTATAGGCAAGATCTGACAATGGAGATAACTGGCATCATGTGAGGCATGCAAAACGCAAAAGTTATATCCCATATCAGGATGCCACTACGGTGCGTTTGAGTAATTTATTGTTAGGAAACATCATGTCTTGAACAGGTTTGATGAAAAGGATTCGCCCCGTACCAGCGAAGCACATGAAAGCTAATCTCGTAAACCAGTGAATTTCATCAAATCCAATTTTGCTGGAGCCATTACGCATTATTCCAGATGATGAGTCAATAAGGTGTCAAGGGGTTTTCCATCTCCATGCCCTTTGCACATGGGAGCTACTCTTGTGGAAATATGTCGATTTATAGCTACAGAATCTTGGGGCTAGCATATCATTGGTGAGATATGCAAGCGGTGGGGGAATTTACGACGTCTGGCGACTAAGCAAGCATAAGCAACCATATGATTCCACAGCAAAGCCTGTCTCGTCGCCTCAAACTCAGACCAGAATATGGAGGAATCTAAGACTTGGCCTGTGAAAACTATGAAGTAACGGAGCGGCCCATAGCACCAGCGAAATTAGATACGCTAGTTCGGCAGTTGTGAGGACAGGTTAGCTTAAATAAGTAACACATCTGATGTTAAAGGATGAGCATCGAAAGCGTCTGATGGATTAAACGCCTCAACCTGTTGAAACATGCAAGAATGCCAGAAAAAGTAACCTGTAATGCCCCACGTCACGCGGTAAATGTCCCAACAAGAAAATAAACCTACGTATATTAGTCAAATGACATGTACAGAGGGCTGACTTCGGCATTAACTTTTCACCAGCAGAAGCCTACCATATACCGATAATAAATTTGAGAGATATATCACATGTGAGAAAGCCTGACGAGGTCTGGGGACTAAAAAGCCACCATATGACTCCAATGGAAAGCCTGCATCGGCACGTCATAAGACATACAGATAAGAAAAGAAGGATCCAAAGACGTAGCCTTGGTATCTCAGCCGCGCGTTTATTGCAGCTGTTCACGTGGAAATTATGAAGTAACAACACGGTCACTAGCACCGTCTTAATCGGAATTACACAGGCTAGCTCGGGACCTGTGATGACAGGTCACCTCAAATATTAAAGTAACTCATCTGATATTCATTGATGAGCATTGAGGGCGTCTAATGGAGTAAACGCCTCGGCATGGGAAAACATGGTAAATGCAGGAATACACGAAGGAAAACAAAGAAGTAATGGCCGACGTAGCGCGGAAAATTTCCCACCAAGACAATGACGTTTTAATGACGTCGATGGGTGATGTTCGACGCAGAAACCCAACATAAAAACGGACGGACACGGACAACAAGGAGTTCTAAATCAGTTTGAAAAGACAACCATTGTTAATTATTCAAGAGAATCGTGCGGTTGATTAGCATTTTTTGTTCATGGGATTTGCGTGGTTTAATGGTAGGGCAATTGTGTTGGCACACTACAAGAGTTCCACTGAACGTAGATTGCGAATCGAGGCTCAACGGTATAAGAAGCTCTTTGCAGTTTCGCTAGTATACAGAAATTATAATCAATTAATTCAATTTGCCAAAAATGTTTTATCAGTCAACGATTGAATTGTTCTTGATGGACAACCCATTTTGACAAAGATTTTACTATACAAGATACCATCGTTTTGAATTTTCCTTTGAACCATAATTGCATATAGTCCCCAACTATAACGTATGCAATACATATTGAAATACTCTTTCAGATGGATACATGATTGATGTTTGTGTCACCATTGACGGTGTTTGTGCACAGAGATATCCAGTGAAACTGTCTACGAAAGAAACTTGTGTCGAGATGTCTGGCATCTGGAAGGATTTAGTAAAGGAAGGAATGATATCACAGGTATTTCAGTGAGATTTGTGTCATGTCTAGTTACCCTCCCCTCAGTAATATTTCTAGATAGAGATGGTTAATCTGATATAGCCAGTGAAGTGATGTCGGTGATGTGGTCATGTCATCCAAGTTGCCACATGAAGAGGTACAATAAAAGCGTACCTGAGATACAACACATATCACGAATCGTTAGATTATTGGGATCTGCTTTAGAATAGGTTAACCGGAAGACTATAGTGTGAAGTCATGTGACTCTGTCAGTATGTCGGCACCTCTTCCCACTTCCCTTATATGTGTTGTAATATACAGGTTTAACAATATGCCAATACACCTATCAGGACTAGAGGGTGGATTATTCTCAACTTTCCTGGTTTTACTTTCAGGACGAATTCAAAAACATAAACTTTCGCTTTTACAATCGATCAACTGAAGAAATTCAACAGCCGTTTCAAGACCTCGCCTCACCTGTTGGGAAGGCTGGACTCAGATTAGAATCACTTTCCTTAGAATTTCAAGATTCCGCATTCCGTGCCATGTTGAAATGTGAGCGAGATAATAAAGGTATGTGTAATACTGCATTATAAGTTGACTGTAAAGTCCCCTAAATAACGTATGAAAGAGTTATTCTTATGAATAACATGAATCTAAATGGAATTTTAGGGTTCAGTCAAAATTGTGCACTCAACATGATAACAAATAACATGGTGAACATTTAGTTTCTTTTCCTGTATTTTTATCGCATGTATTACTGATTCAAATTAGCCAAACAGAAAATGGATCCCTCACCATAAAGATTTCTGGCAATAGAGATAGGTGTTAAAATCGCATGTTAAAAGATAGAACACCTCAAACCCAAAGTGTAGGTAGACTTTGATTCTGATTTTTTCCATCAGATAGGTAACATTTTAGCTGTTGCCCGTTTGAGAGATAT
Source organism: Hanleya hanleyi (assembly GCA_036873755.1). Classification (NCBI taxonomy): domain Eukaryota; kingdom Metazoa; phylum Mollusca; class Polyplacophora; order Lepidopleurida; family Hanleyidae; genus Hanleya; species Hanleya hanleyi. The sequence continues at coordinate 15,781 of JAVTVY010012006.1, forward strand.
TCAAGGATCAATTTACATTCTCAGTTGACATGAAGGCTCATCCGTTTATATTCGGATAAACGAAATCTAATGAAACTCCTTAACATGCTGACCGGAATTGTTGCTCTGTAACAGCCTAAACTTGGCCACGTTGACCTAGGGTAACCGGAATTGTTGCTCTGTAACAGCCTAAACTTGGCCACGTTGACCTAGGGTAACCGGAATTGTTGCTCTGTAACAGCCTAAACTTGGCCACGTTGACCTAGGGTAACCGGAATTGTTGCTCTGTAACAGCCTAAACTTGGCCACATTGACCTAGGGTAACCGGAATTGTTGCTCTGCAACATCTCAAACTTGGCCACGTTGACCTAGGGTAACGAAACTTCATCAGTAGGTTCCCGCGGTTGATATGCCTAGAATGTTTGTTTTTTTTAATGTCAACGGCGACGAAACCGTTCTCGTTGTGTCTGTTCGTATGAATGCAGTGGGAATCTTGCAATACATGGATTTATACGGCTCGTAACCCCGGATTAAGCGGAATTAGACATAGGTTACGAAAGTTAACGCCATACATCTTGCACGCTACGCTCATATTTTGTTATGACCATGCGATTCGTATCGCCAAATTTGAGAAACTTTTAGTGGAGGCGCTTGGTGGTACAGCCCTGCTTTATAAGATTCCGCAATAATGATTTGTGACGTTGACTAAAATCGTCACACTTCACATAGCATCTAGTATATGCTACTTGGAGTGATTTGTATAAGCCAAATGCAGGTCACACTGGAATATTATTGTCTGAAATCTGTCCATTTTAATTAGTCGTCTACTTTGGACGGACAAAGTAATAACAGGCGGCCCGTGAGAGTTGTCGCTTATATCCCATGCCCAATGAAATTGCCGAGTGATAAACCTCACGCACCTCTATGATCGTACACGGTATTGTTGACCTTTGTGCTAGACAACACAAATACATTATGACGTTTCCCTTTGTAATTGAGTCTCGGTACATGAAACAACTGTACTGGAGTTTCATAGGGAGAGAATTACAAAGTTATTTCAAGCGTGATATATTATCGATATCGCGGAGTAATTGTAGTTATTTTGCAGAGCTCGGTTAGCTCTACATGTTGCAAAAAAAGAAAATGCATGCAGAGTTAACTGCTGATTTTTGACAAGCTCCGAAGTAGACGACTAATTAAAATGACAGAATATAGAAATATTTAACGATGTCGAAATAATCTTTCTTGTCGTAAAGTCGACGAGAGAGAAAGCCTGCTTCATTTTTATAGAGATATGGCTCTAAATATGATGCGCAGTTAGGGTTATCTGTTGTTTCATTCAAATCCAGAGAAGGTGGATAACGATCGGTTTTTGAAAGCGCGTGCATATAGCCGTATTCTTAACCCTACAAAAAAAGTTAACCCTACGCAATCTTTTAGTTCATCATATTGACGTCATTTTGTGTCTATTTGCATAACCATCGAGTAGAGGATCATGGGTAACTTCAAGATGGCGGCCAAGATCGGTACCAGAAAAGTGACGCTTTCGTCATTTTTTTTCAAAATTCCGGTTTTTCGAGGAAAATTGGGCAAAATCTATTTTATTTCACATCTGACTATTATTTAATAATTTATCATGCATTTTTTGCCGCAAAGAAAGCGCATTAATACAAAAAAATTAGAAAAATCTGACAGAAAAATCGACCAAAAATTATTGTTTTGAAGATGTCACTGTAAGGGTGCACTCCAGGGATTCTTCCATTCGGCAATGGATAGATCATGGCTCCGTTGTTCGGCCACCAATTGCCCTAAAATCTTCAACCCAAATCACTTATATATATTTTCTGAAAGAGCTTTATCAAACTATTATTTTAAGACTCAGCACTGTTATGTTATAGAAAAAGTAATCTCGAACATTCCTCTCCAAGCTTGCTTCAGTTTTCCTACAAAACCCCTGAAATGTCGAAAAATGGTCAAATTCGGCTCAATTTCCCAAAAAAAATCTGTCAGAGTGATTTCAATTAAATTTCTTTCTCACGTTCCCTGGTCCGGTATCAAGAAGAGTGGGGGTCAACCTGACCTTTTTTTCAGATTTCCTCTCCCTAAATGAGTCCTGTTTTTTAGGCATACCCAAGCGGCATAACTGAGGCAGAATAAAATTTACTCTATGACCCCGATAACCGTGTAGACGACGCCAGCCATCGATCTGTGTGTGATCGTTTGCAGCGTTGATAATGCTGAATAGGGTGGTATTTTAGATATAAGCTATTAAGAAGGCAAGAAGAGTTATGATGTAGTAGAACACGGGCAGTCTATCGTATTATGAAATTAGACCGGGGCCATTGCTACGAAACAGGATCAGGGTGTTTTTTTTGCGAAATTAATTATTCACATTTGTTGTAATCTGGGAGTGTTTGCGAGTATGACGGTATGCAACACCCGCAAGTTATACATATTATAGTGGGATATCCGACGAATAACTTTCTCCCTACCCCATCTCTGTTTTGATCACTTTTGATAACTCTAGCAGGATTTTCGAGAAAATTAGCCCATTCGCTCTTAATAATGGACATCCATTCGCCAAAATGAAGGCCGTGGTTGCTTTCCCGCTTTCCAATGATATCAGAAAAGCGGGGAATATGCAAATAAGGGATGTAATCAGTTCAAATTATTGGTAATTTTGCACTAAATTTTCTCCTAGAAACATGGGAAATGCTTTAGAAGCTTGAGAAATGATTCATAAAACCTCAATATTATACATTCGTTCCATCATTTTTGGACTGTAAATGGGTTCTGTTCTAAAGAAAATAGTTCTAGCAAATTTATATCATTGTGATAGAACCTAGTTGTGCCAGAATATCTACCGAAATCTCATTCCAGGGGGTGATAACTCCTGTATGGAATACAGTATGCAATACCTTCAATATTATACCAATGGACACACTGTGGATTCTTTTAATCGAACTCCTGGTCTTCTTTCCACCAGACTCCGAAAATAGCGCTTCATATGCAACTAGGCATTCAATATTAAACAATCTGGCGTACTGACACATCCCCGCTCCGTAATGGAGTCTACCTTGAGATAATGCATAGACTCCCATAATATGCCTGTAAGGGTCAGGGGTATTTTTGCGAAATTAATTATTCACATTTATCGTAATCTGTGAGCGTTTGCGAGTACGACGGAAAACAACACTTGCGAGTTATTCGTATTATGGTGGGATATCCGACGGATAACTTTTCCTCTACCCCATCTTTGTTTTGATCACTTTTGCCAACTCTAGCAGGATTTTCGAGAACAAAACTCAAAATTAACCCTTTTGCTCTTAATAATGGACATCCATTCGGCAATATGAAGGTCGTGGTTGCTTTTTCGCTTTCCAATGATACCAGAAAAGCGAGGGATATGCAAATAAGAGATGTAACCAAGTCAAATTATTGGTAATTTGCACTAAATTTTCTCCTAGAAAGATGGCAAATGCTTTAGAAGCTTGAGAAATAATTCCTAAAACCTCAATATTATACTTCTGTTCCATCCTTTTTGGACTGTAAATGGGTTCTGTTGTAAAGAAATAGTTCTGGCAAATTGATATCATTGTGATAGGACATGGTTGTGCCATAATATCTGCCGAAATCTCATTCCAGGGGAGATTTCTCCTGTATGGTATACAGTATGCAATAGCTCCGATATTGTACCGATGGACACACTGTGGATTCTTTTAATCGAACTCCTGGTCTTCTTTCCTCCTCACTCCGAAAATAGCGCTTCATATTCAAATATGCAGTCAAACTTAAACAATCTGGCGTAACGATACATCTCCGCTCCATAATGGAGTCTATGTTGAGATAATGCATAGACTCCACTTTTATGCCTTTAAGGGTGCACTCCAGGGATTCTTCCATTCGGCAAGGAATTGACCATCGCTCCGTTTTTCGGCCACGAATTGTCATATAAAATCTTCAAACCAAATCACTTGTATGTATATATTTTCTGAAAGAGCATGATCAAACTATTATTTTAAGACACAGCACTGCTACGTTATAGGAAAATGAATCTCGAACATTCTCCTCCAAGTTTGCTTCATTTTTCTTAGAAAACCCCTTAAAATGTCGATAAATGGTAAAATTCGTCTCAATTTCCGGAAAAATCGGTAAGAACGATTTCAGTTAAATTTCTTTCTCACGTTCCCTGGTCCAGTATCAACTTAAATAGGCAAAGAAAAGGGGGGGGGGCGGTCTAAATGCCAGTTTTTGAAACATTTTCTCTCTGGAAATGAGACCTGATTTTTAAGCACCCCCAAGGGGCATAACTGAGGCAGGACAAAATTGACCCCGATCACCGTGTAAACGAAGCCAGCTATCGATCTGTACGTGCTCGTTTGCAGCATTGATACTATTTAGGTGGTGGCGGCCGAAATTGCCCCTCAGGCCTGGTCAGGTTCCAAAGAGCCCAGGCCAGATAGGGTTAAGAGAACAGTTATAAGGTCAGCCCAAGGAGGTGCACAATTAATACCCATTGGAATACCTATAAGCTGTTGATATATTGTGTTGCCAAGTTTCACATTGATATTATTAATAAGATAATTAATTATTCAAGAAAATCTTTAAACAAGGAAACATCCCATGAATGATATCCCTTTTATGTAGTACAGCTAACGAATGCTGTATGGCTTCGGACATTGATATGTTGGCGATCAGTTTTCTTGAACACCGATACTATTAAAGAACTAAGACAGTCAGTCAGGTCCTAATGAAGGATTGTAGTATACAGAGTCGAGAAATCCCATGCGGATATGTGTCTGTAAGGTATGTGTCTTTCCGCATCAAGTTCTTCCGTAGGACATTTTGAATATTTAAATATCCACATGCATTCAACGCTCAAGTTTTTAGAAATAGTGAGGCATTGTCTTTCGCAAAATGTGTTTACGTCCTGAAGAGACATCGTCATAAGGGTTAAAAGAAGCTTGGTACTGTGGCCTTGGGACCAACTTTGAATCTAGCTTTGTGAATCATATGACTTCTTGTCATTACGCCGGCTTCTTTTTCCACCACCAATATGTTGCGTTTAATTGTTGACTGCATATGGTGATATTCTGCTGGTGGACGTTTCGATTCTGTAGAAATCATTGTGATTGTAAATTGTAACTGTGGTTTAACGTGGTGAAGAATGAAGCGCTTGGTCGGCGTCGGCATTCTATTAATAGATTTCCCGTTTGGGCCGTTGTTCTATCTAACGGGCACATAGTTCATCACTTTCCATCAGATTAGTTGACAGGGCTAATACATCATTACTAAAATGAGAGCGTGGCTGGGATACAAATCATCGCATGGATCATTTTCGGTCCATGTGGTGTGTTTATATATACAGGATTGGCCTGTGGTCATATGCCTTATATATAGTCGTTTAATTATGCATTTTGAGAGTCCAATACACTTTTGGTAAATCCGCAAACAAACTGGTACCATGTATTGGACAATCATCTCATGTGTACCACAACAACGCCTTCTTGGAACTGTTGTCAACTTTCGTATGTTGTGCGAGTTTTGTACACCAATGTTGATTGTTGTATGGTAACTCATCCGAAAATAGCAAAGATTGAACAGTTGTACAGTCTGATAACTCAGATAATCATAATCTCTCACTCTAGGACACTAATCGATATAATACTGTCCCCTTTCTGTAGTGACAACATTTGCACACTTAAATTTTAAAGTCGCTAAACAAACCTGTTATAACGGCCATGTTAGGTACTATAAACAAATGGATCTTCATGGCCTACAACGTGCTGCTAAAGATGTCGATTGAGACACTGCTAAACATGTTAGACATCGATAACCATGATAATAGAACAGAGCTATTCACCCAGACAGTTCTTCACCTCATCGAAGACTATATTCCCAATACAACTGTTGTCATTAGACTTGCGTAGAATAATGAGACATCGTGCACGGTGTCATTCTAAAGCTAAACGGTCAAATTTACCAGATCACTGGCATGAATTTTCGGAACTGCGAATGACATCATCTCTAAAGTTGAAAAGTAATAATGGCGCAGCTGAGATTAAATTGCAGCATACGTTGTTGCGCCATATTTCAGATACCTGTGCTTGTGCTTATCATTATGAAGACATGTTTTGTCCTGTATATAATTACCTTCGTCAAGAATACTTGGCTGATATCCTGAAACCACCTAATGATCACGAACTCCTGTTCGGTGATCCAGTGGTGTCTGGAAATCAAAATAATGACATTCACGCCAGGGTACACCGCTATATCCCATGTTCAGAACGATTTTAGGTAGTGTCAATTGAAACAATGTTTTCATATTAATTCCAAATTTATTAGCGATTGTTTTCTCCAAAAAACAACATCAATGATAATAATATCATAAAATGTAGGGGAAATTCGTGATTTATTAGTTATATTTAGATCTATATGAAATTCTATTGTATCCTGACAGGGTAACGCTATCTTTTGCCTCTTTGGGCGGTGTGTTTGTCTGTAGGTGTCTCCTGTAGTATATAATATGCCCGTGGTGTATAACTCCTGTTATATCTATCGACTGTATATGTTGTTATTTTTTTGTATTCTTATATCTGTTCTGTATTTTGCACTGTTCACTTTCTCATATCTTCATGTAACTTAACCATAAGCTCCACATACATGTATAACTGATATTGTTAAACTTGGGGTATAGGTGTTTATATAGGCCTCGCCTGTTCGCCGATTCCCATTTCTTTATTTGAATAAAAGATCACTTAAACCACCTTTTCGGTAACATATTCACCATTCACGGCTCCAATATACGTTGTGTATTCGGTAAATGTCTAGGCCGAGAGCCGTGAAAGGTGAATATGTTACCGAAAGGCAGTTTAAATTATTTTTTATTCAAATAAAGAAATGGAAATCGGCGAACAGGCGAGGCCTGTATAAACGCCTATATCCTAAGTTTAACAATATCATTTTACATGTGTGTGGAGCTTATGGTTAAGTTACATGAAGAAATGAGAAAGTGAACAGTGCTTACGTATATTCTGATTTTTTTAATCTGGTGCCCACGTTGCATGTTATATGAATTAGGTCTTTGTATTAAGGCCAAATTATTTAATGGACGACGGGTGAATATTGAATGACAGACTGAACGCTTGTATTCATGTATTTATTGTGTACGTTTTCTAGGTGAGACACCTTCCAGGAGAATTGTCGAAAAGTACGTGGACTCCATAAGATCTTTCAGTGAAACCGGCTTCATGCAAGGACTGGCCAGCCACAGGTCTGACCAGGGAAAATCGTACATTTTGGACAAATACTTCCAGCGCTTCGTTGAGAGGGTAATGAAAAATCCCGATAAACACGGAGCCGATTTTTTGAAGGCACATACTGTTATTCACAAGGTTACCACTGTTGGCAAAAATTGAGTTACCATACAAGACACACAGCTGCCAGTCTAAACTAGTAAATGATATATATGTTCTTGTTGTCCATCGATGTTTTATGAAGCTGATTAAAATAACATATGAGGTTCATGCGAGTTCTGCATTCTTTTCATAGTACATTGTTACGCGGATTCCGTCAAGATGACACGTTTAGATTTTTATCCAGTACGTTAGGGAACTGACTGACTCAATAATACTGAGTCAAACCTAATGGAATGAATTTCGACCCAAATATTTAGGGTCTTAATAACTTCGACCCATGAGTATTATATTCAGAATAATTGACCCTGTCTTTTCGATCTGATTATTTATGGAAGGATACCATTGATCCAACATTGTTGCGACGCAGCAACCAATTGCGGCCGTGTAACTACATAACTTAGAATATTGGTTAACTCGTTTAACTTAATATATTGTTCCTCGGTCTGGGCGCCTCATGCCGTTTGTTACATTTCCTCGTCCGACATGTGAAATGGAATCTCTTAATGAACACCTGCACTTGACGCATGTACATTTCACATAACCGTGATAAATCTTGTAATTATTGCACTGGTCAGCTCGATGTTATTGACACAAGTGTTATAGAATCACGTTTTAACTGCTCTTATCTTCTGAGTCAGATTCCTTTTTATGCTCGTTCAAGGATTCCTCGTAATCAACAGCCACAGCTTTTACTAGAATTGATATTAGAAAATGTTCATTTGTACCTGAGTTTTAGAAAAATATAACTATGTTTTTAACCTGGTGGACCGTGATCTTCTTAATAAGTCCAAGCTGAGCTTTAAACGATGTGTTACTTTTACAGTACATACAACTAATATTACCATTTATTAATACCTTCATTTATACTTTCTTTAACTGTTTTCTGATTATATAAATGCTTTATGTTTACGATTTCAACAATGTTCTCAATTTTACAATACACTTAAGCTATAAGCACAATACTGTATTTTCTTATTAAATGTCCATCTTACCATGTATATATCGTTTTAATAACCTGTAATTGGATCTCGGTCCGTTGGTTATTTAATGAATGAATGAATAAATAAATGAATATGGAAGCAATGTTCTTGTAACAGGTGTTTCATGATTAAGTATCCTCGTCTGTGAGCCAATTTTCCATGTGTTTACATGTACATTACATACACAAATACATTTTCGGCCACAATGGTTGGTGCATTGATAAACAAATGCGAAACATTAACATGACAGTCTGGCGAATCAGATTGTTTCTTGATTATTGTTTTCGATGGTGCATGAAGCTCCGAGGAATTACCTGTTTTCTCGAGCTTTGTTCGACCATCTAGCTGTATTGAAATTCAAATAGAGAATAACCATGCATTAATCTATGCAAATTCCTTGGAACGTCAGTGCGATTGATCAGCATTTTTCTCCTTAAAAAGTGATGTTCTTAACCATTTCTAATTAATAAATGTTTGCGACCACATCGTAGTCATTTAACGTTCCTTTGGATGCTGGTTTTCTGCATTGTATGTCCCTTTCGGCGTAAAATCCAACGGTATGTTTAAGCATGCATCAAGAAACGGTATCATTCTCTCCCAAAAGCAGCTTCAAATTGCTTTATGAGGGTGGTGAGAACACCCCTTGACATAAATAAACGGTCATGCGGCTCAGATATGTGTTCTCTGGGCTTTGAATCAGGGAGTGTTGGAGGCTGTGGTCCAACCTCAAAACTTGTTTTTTTCACCAAAATGTCCCGCGGGCTCATTGGTGAGTACAGGTGACCTGTACACAAGCCCTAATTAACCTAACAACGCCGCCATCGACTTCTCTTGTCGGCCTCGTATTACCATTGACTGGTAGCTGGTCGGTGGTTGCGACATGTCGTCGGGCTCAGGTTATCGTCTCCATAGGAAGTTTTAAGCTCAACGTATTTGTACCATGAAACTGTAGAGTCAACAGAAAACACGAAAGACAGTTGCCATGAGAATTATTTGATTCAAAGTGCCAATCGCATTGCAGTTATCCTGATAATCTAATTTTACTTCTCAAACAAATGTCACTGGGTGCGTTTCAAGAATGCATATGGAAGGAACATAAATTTTGCGTTCGGGTAGCGTGTGAAGATTAGTGTGCAAGGTAGAAAATTAATGCACCTGTACCTCAGATGTGTTGGGAATTAACATAATATGTTGGGTATTTCCTTAAAGCAATTATGTAAAAACCATAACCCGCGTCATCCAAGGTCCTTAGATTTCAAATCCATGGAACACTTGTGGAAGGCAATGGATCGTGAATCTGGGGGAAGGGGTGTTCACACGATACATTTGAAGTGATTGGAAGCCGAGTTTCTTGGAAAAATAGACCTATTTCTTCGCAACAATGCCTTGTGGGTAGCAAACTATGGCGTTTTAGGTCAATAAGTGACGTTCGACGGGAAAACGCAACATACCAAGGAATATCCACTGACAACAATATGGCTGCAAGTAATTTTTAATTCGAACAGATTTTCATTGATAATGCTATTGGAAAAGAAAAGAATTTGCAAACATCAATGATAGTTCATCTGAAATGGTACACTATTCGGATTCCAATACAGGTAGATTGTCGATTAAAGCTCAAGAAAAACAGGTAGTCCTTCGGAGATTCACGAACCGTCGATAGAAATACTCAAGAATCAATCTGATTCACCAGAACTACACTGTTTTCGCAACGTTTCGGTTTTTTTTTACAAATTCATCAACCATTGTATCCCAAACTGTACGTAGTAAACCACAAATCGTTTCGAAATCAGATTTCAAGAACATAGATTGGCCATTATACCTAACCGTGCGAGGAATAGTTTCTAAAAAATGTTCGCTTTGTAATTACGTTTGTAAGTTTTAACTTGAAATATTGTATCCCGACGTCAGGTCCTTATTTCCGTCGGCTGTAGTTTGGAAAATATAATGGGGAATGGATGCTGATCTTTCTTGTTTTGAGCGGAAAGGCCAGTCTGCCTGGCGTAGTAGGTCACTTGTGTAGGCTGTCTATGTATAATCTGTTTCATTTCGGGTAGTGGGATGTGCGTTTTAAATAAAGATGTTTCGTCAGCCTCCGAGCTGGAGTGGGCCTGACAAGTTGTTTTCAAGACACATAAGTAGGAAAGGATTACGACTGTTCAAATGAAGACTGAATGTTCAACCGTTAATGGAAAACTTGTGCCAAGTTTGAAATTTTCTGTGAACGTGACAGTGGAGAAACAGTCATTGGAACAGACCTTCTGTAGATTTATTATTTTGTTGGAAAATTTAAGCCGTATTTAAGCATTACAGGTTAGTTAGTTTTTCTGGGTATTCTTGCATTTACCAGGTTTACCCCATGTTTGGGCTTTTATTCCATCAGAAGTCCTCGATGCTCATCCATTGACATCAGATGAGTTATTTGTTTGCGCTGATCTGTCATCACAGCTCCCGAGCTAGCGCATCTAATTCCGCATAAGCCGCGGTGTTAGGGGCCGCGTGGATACTTCATAGCCTCCACATGAACGTCTACAATAAAGTTTCTGCCGAGATACTAAAGGCTACATCCGAGAATCCCCCGTTGTCTCGTTTCTGAATGTGAGGTGTCGAGGGACGCTTTCCTGTGGATCCATATGGTTACTTTTTAACCGCCAGACGTCGATAATTATCTCCACCTCTGCATATCACTCCAATTCATTATCTGTATATGGTAGGATTCTGATGGTGGACTGTTAGCCCCCGAGGCCCGCCCTCTGTACATATCATTCGATAAATAAATGTAGGTTCATTGTTTCGGTGGGAAATTTAAGACGTACGAAGTCGGGATTACAGGTTAGTTTTTCTTGGTATTCTTGCATTTACCAGGTTTACCCCATACTTGGGCGTTTATTCTATCAGACGTTCTCGATATTCATCCATTAACATCAGATGAGTTATTCGAGCTGATTTGCATGCAGTGTACAACTGTTACAGCTCTGCAAATCTGAGAGAAATGGCAACAAAATCGCATGAAGGCAACCCCAAATGAAATCTACGTTATTAATATATTATTTAAAAACTCTTTGAACATCCTTCTCCATTCTTTTCAGCTTGAGGCAATTACCTCGGATAAATCACTACATTAGTCAGCCGATGTACCTAGATAATGATTGAAAATGTGGCAGTTTAATTTGAAGAAATTTCCACAAATCAATGCCTGTTTTATTTCTATTTTTGTATACCTTATTGACACAGGAATAAAAATCAGAAACAATAGATAATACAAAAAATTGAGAAATATTTTTTCCCCTTTTTGCTTATATGATAATGAATAGTCTGAGAATAAACCGTATCCTTAATGTTGTACTCCTAATAAATGGCAGAGAAAGATGGTATTGACAGTTTGTTATCTCCCAAAAGACGATGGAGAGTGTACAAAAATATTGGTAAAATATTCTTTGTTCTCCATTTTTGTATCTCATGAATCTATCAATATTTAATATTAGCATGATAAATATATACGGAATCTGATTACGGGCTTCATATTATATATATAGTATTTTATTAGTAGATAATCTAATGGTTTATTATTTTGACCTACTATTACCAATATTACCTTGTCTCGAGTAAACTGTATTTTTATTCCAGCATTTGTTAGTCAGTTTTTCATTTCTCTCCATATTGCCTTTATATTAGTTTACATTCCTAAAAGAGATGAATTACCGTTTCCGTTTAATCCTTGTAAAACGTACACATTTTACTGACACTAGCGTCTAATCTATTGTCACTAATAATTGTTGTTATTATCTCATTAATAATTTTATAATGTGGCCCCTTGTATTTTCTCCCGCTATTGTTCGTTTGAAGGAGATTGATAGTTTGCCAATATCTACTGTTGTATGTTTTACAAAAAATTGTCTCTCATTTAAAATTAGCATTTCGTTTGTGAACAGATGACGATAATAGTACTTCATAGCAAGTTCCACTCTTCTTTCATCTTTTTGAGTTGGAGCTTTAAGTGGGACTACCTTCTGTTTTTTGAGTGTATTTATATCCGTTTTTGCTGCTGCCATTTTGATTGTCTGGCAAACTCCCATATATTGCAAATCGTTAATATTAATACTGAATATTCTGTTAAAATATTTAATTGGTAAAATAAAATCTCCACACTTATCTGATAGATCGTCTGCAAATCGTACACCGCCTCAATCCCAACGCTTATAATAAAAAGGTCTTCCATTTTTAACAAATTTATCATTCAGCCATATTAATTCACCAGAAAACATATGCGAGATACTATGGACATATTTATTTATTTTATTATTTATCCAACAAAAGAACTACCTCAGAAAAATGCATGGCCAGTCTGTATAATATTTACGTTTCCCAGAATGTATGTATGTAATATATTACTCCACTTCGTATTGCAATTTTGGATCCGTCTTAAGCCACGAATGTTTTTGTGCTTGCATATTGTAATAAATATCAGGTACGTTCAAGCCTCTTAACTTTGTTTGCTGTTTTGTGAAATTTCGTGGGATTTTTTCAGGTTTTTGAGTCCAATACCATTGAAAATATGTCCATTGGAAGTTCTTTCACCGTTGATGTCGGTGGATTTGGAAGCGACGAAGAAAGATGGTTCAGTTTAGATATCAATAAGCCGGTCTTATTTATGTTATGAATGCTGATTCCAAAGGTCGATTTTCGTGGGGAGGAAAGTTTCGCAAACACGTATACCTAATTTAACCTATGTGCATGGAGGCGTAAGGATTTTTGTTTCGGGGATATTACCTCCAAACATGATTTGCCTTTTACCTCCAAAAATGATGCTCATCCATTTACAACAGATGAGTTGTTTGAGCTGATCTGTAATCACAGCTATCGAGCTAAATGATCTGCAAAATTGATCAGCAAAAATTATCTGCCATTTACCTCCAAAAATGATGCTCATTCATTAACATCAGATGAGTTGTTTGAGCTGATCTGTCATCGCAGCTCCCGAGCTAGCGCATCTAATTTCGTTTAAGCCGAGTGGATACTTGCTAGTCAGAGAACCCACCGTATTCTCGGGTCTGAATGGTAGGTGTCGACAAATAGACTCATAGAACCTTTGGGGTCATATGGTTGCTTTTAAGTCGCTAGACATCAATTCCCCCCGCCCCCCCCCCCTCCACCTCTTGCATATTCTCCAATTTAAATAACATGTAAATGGATCCTGATCCTCAAAGCATTGCTTCGTAACTGAACCTATGTCAATGGGCTATCATTTCGCATGGTAGGTTATACCTTTAATGAAAATTATGCATGGAGCTGATATGATTGGAGGTCAATGCGCGATTTCATCAATCTCGTCACTTTACTAAATGCAACTGTTCAGCTTATGGTCATTTGTTTGAGAAATAAAACTGTTTGTGCTAACATTGATATTTCTTCTTTCTTTGTCAAGTTGAGATACTCAACTATTATTTTGTATGCCGTTAAGTTCAATTGCGTTGCAAACATCTATTATATATATATATATATATATATATATATATTTAAGCGGACATATTCCGGATATTCAAAAAGAAGTCTTGGCCACAAAAACATCATCAAGTTTCACTGCCAAGTTGAACATTCCTCTTAGGTATTTTAGTAGAAGCTCGAAACGGCTACAAAAAAAGTCCATTATACCAGTCATAATCGTAGTACACATTCTTGCTAATCAATAAAGGTTAGGATCTGTCACCCAACATCCTCAGTTCTTTTGCAACATTTTGCCCTCCACTTCCCTTTCGACCAGTCCTATTCAGTTATGGATTGGTCTTACTTTTCACTACACCCATTCTCTTTGTTGTCTGAGCGAGTAAGTACTGCACGCGGGGACAATTTTTTCAAACTTCTGCAGTGGTTTACAAAACGAGGAAGATCTTTAGAACAAATATGACCTTTTGTGAGTTAAATGATTGTATACCTCAGTCCTCAAAGTATCTCAGAAACGTTAATTCACGCGAGAAGGTCCTATGACAATAAATCGGATCCCTCCCCATCCCGTCCTCCGCAGGAAGATGAGGCCATTTTGAACAAATCTGTATGTGACATTGTCCGGTGAAACTACCCGATACAAAATATATCAGTAGGGAATATGGTTCATAGAACAAATGTTCACAAATCTTTGATGAATATGTTGATGCCAGTCCAAATTATATGCAGCAGTATTTCAGTTTGTTTAATTCACCTTTTACTTTCCCCAGGAACTAATTGCAGATGGAATGCTCCAACCTGTCACGAGTATGTGGCGAGCAGTTCGCAGAAGTCGGAAGATATTCCACCATCTATTGAAGAATACAGAGATCTGGAAGTACAACTAACTGATGCTAAATTGGATAATGCTGTTCCTGAGGTGCATTTTCATAACAAATTTTTATTCACACCTATTTATTTGCAATGACCCCATAATTTACAGTGGCATAAAAACTTAAAATAATGGAGTAATACATATTGCAACATCATCTGAAAATATGCAGTAGAGAAGAGAACAATGGTAAAATTCTGTGTATGTCCAAACTACTGTACAGGTTGTGGACATTTCATGTACCTACGTGTATATGTAGCTATATTTCACATCTCTTATACCCTTCTTTCTCAAGTCTTCAAAGCATAATTGAGCTTGTCAGGCGAGTCTTGTTTTTTCTTTATCCAGTTTTTTTCATGGCTTTTCATAACAAGCAGTGCACATGAACTGTATATTGAACACGACATTATCAGAGCATTTCCTACAAATGGATGGCACTGGAATGTGCCACTTCACAGTACCACTATTTGAACAAGAGCCCAAGTGGCTTCAATATACGCCCGTATATCTGGAATTACATTGGTCCAAATTTCAAGGTTGTTTATTAGCCTTGATTCCAATTGGTAGCTATCAATCCAGAGAAAGGTCTACAATTTTGTGCTTCCGACAATGTAGCATATAGTACATCTTAGACTGAATGATAAACTAAAATGAGCTTAACTCTTGGTAACAAGTTGACCTTGAATCAAGAGTCAAGAGCTCACATATCCAATACTCAAATCGACAATAGTCCAACACAAGAAAATAGTAGTTTTCCTGCAAATGGATTCCTTTCAGGCGGGAGAATTTTTCATGAACAGGGCTGCACAAATTGCGCGAACAATAGGTTTGGTTACGCAATTTTCATTATGCGTAACCCATTTTCAGTTCACTTGAATTACGGATATTAACATACAATAGTGATGGGTTATACAAATCAGAGAAGGGTTACCCAAAACATTTCAGCGTAACCCATTTTGGGGTTAAGCAGAATTTTCAATTTGTGCAGTCCCGATGAAAGAAGAAGAAAGTGATGAAGTAAATATTTGTTCTTGAGTTAATAAACAGGTATGAAGTTCATAATGGACCCCTCTCCCCGTTAAATTAGTAAATGTATGGTTTTAATTTCACAACAGTTTAACTAAATGTACCTGTTTCAAACATGGGAGACAACTCCACAGGACAAATGCCATGTACATGTATGGGAGAGAACTCTGAATATTCCAGCCTACATATAACACATAGAGTCAGCTAAACTTGATTCAGTTTTGGGGGACTGTGACCTTGACCTTTGACATATTGACCTCAAAATGTATGGCTCCTCTTCGCCATGCGAGTAAGGTATACTCAACGTTTGGTACCAATACATACCTTGAAACTAGATATATCGCATGGACAACAAATGTTAATGGATGAATGGACAGAACGCAACATCGCATTACACGACTTCGTCTTCGACAGGCATATGAAAATGTGACTTTTAATGATTTCTTGATTTTGGGGTCACAGTGACCTTGACCTAAATTTTGGTACACGACACATCGTCTTCCCTCAATGTATCAATGGACACAAAAAATTAAGATTTTTATGAATTTCATGATTTTGGGGGTCACAAGTGACCTACACTATTGACCTTGACCTAAATTTTGGTACTTGACAAACCGTCTCCCTGTAATTTCTCAATGGACACAAATAATCATGATTTTTAACAATTTCAAGATTTTGGGGTCACAGTGACCTTGACCTTTGACCTAGACTTACATTTTGATATGTGACACATCGTGTCCCCCCTAATGTATTTACTGACACAAAAAATGTTATTTTTAATAATTCCTGATTTTGGGGTCACAGTGACCTTTGAGCTTGACCTAATTTTTGGTATGCGACACTTCATTTCCCCCTATTGAATCCACTCGCAAACAATTAGTAATTTTTTGTAATTTTCAATGATTTCCTGATTTTTAGGTCACACTGACCTTTGACCTTGATTCTGGGGTCACAGTGACCTTCTTTATTGGCCTGGACCTAAATTATGGTACATGACAAAACGGCTCCCTGTAATTTCTCAATGGACTCGAAAAATCATGATTTTAACAATTTCACGATTTTGGGGTCACAGTGACCTTGACTTTGACCTTGACCTACATTTTGGTAGGTGACACATCGTGTCCCACTAATATATCTACTGACACAAAAAAAATGTTATTTTTAATAATTTCCTGATTTTGGGGTCACAGTGACCTTTGACCTTCGAACTTGACCTATTTTTTTGATATACGACACTTCATTACCCCCTATTGAATCCACTCACAGAAAATTAGAAATTTTTAATGATTTCCTGATTTTTCGACCTACATTTGGTATGCAACACATCATTCCC
The DNA here is from genome assembly GCA_036873755.1 of Hanleya hanleyi. Lineage (NCBI taxonomy): Eukaryota > Metazoa > Mollusca > Polyplacophora > Lepidopleurida > Hanleyidae > Hanleya > Hanleya hanleyi. The sequence goes on from JAVTVY010012006.1 coordinate 32,830, forward strand.
CCTAGGTCATCTACTCACCAAAAATTAGAACTGTAGACAGAAAACTGTCGTCGATCAATGACTTCCTGATTTTAGGCAACAGCGACCTTTGACCTCTGACCTCGACCTAGTGTATCCACTCACAAAAAATTGCAACTGTGGATAGAAAACGTTCACAGATATAGACCGGACACGAACATTTCAGTGCTTTCCTGTTTTTGAGGCCAGTGACCTTTGACCTCTGACCTCGACCTTGATTTTGGCACGCGACACATCGTCTCCCCGTAGGGTATCCACTCACCAAAAGTTAGAACTGTAGATAGAAAACTGTCCCAGATATAGACCGGACACAAGGGACGGACAGACGGACGGACAGACAGACGGACGGAAACCGCCATCACATAATACGTCCGCCTTTTGGCGGGCGTATAAAAATTAAGAACCAAAAATAGTCCTAGAGTTTCGAGAGGCTTCTCCTGAATCTTTCCATGCTCAAAAGTATACTGTGAAGATATGCACCTAAAATTTATTATTGGAAATTCTACTTTGCCAAGTTAATCAGGGCTTGGACTGGCAAGAATGGGCTGGCATGATTGAAACAGGGACTATCTATAATCTACAACTAAGTACTCTTGTATTATCAACTAATCCTACAGTTCCTGAAAAACTGTTGGCCATTTTACTCTATCATCATGGAGATTTTCAGTGCACATGTACTGTTGACAATCTTATATGCCAAACTGGTTCATGACTGATGTTGGCCCCTGATTAATTGTAGACTTTAATTATATACTGAACATACTTTGAAATGTTTGAAGGCTTACATGTATAAGTATAAACTTCCTATTCATGTGATAACACAGGTTTATGTGTTCTCTGAGAAGGTAGATTACATGAACCTACCACATGTAACTATACTCTCGGAAAGAAAGGTAATAGGTTCTTTGAATGCAACACTGAGGGAACCTAGCACAGACTGGTTCAATGGGTCACACCCACTGAATTGGGAAACAAAGGAGAGCCTGAATGTGCATTCAGCTCTGGGGAGTATTTTGAGCCAGGGCCCTATCTCTTAACATGGGAGTTTATCTTGGAACAGTGGTAACTCAGTTGTATACATATGTAATATATTTTTCCAGTATTCAAAGAAAATGCCATTTTCTTTCAATAGTGGGAAAATAAAGTACATGTGTATAAAATTGTGGGAGTTCTCACTGGTTCAAAATTATCTCCCAGGTCAAGAGATAGGGTCCTGGCTCCAAATACTCCCCAGAGCTGAAGGCCGGAGTCAGTGCGCGGGCAGGCTCTCATTTGTTTCTGAATTCAGTGGAAGTCGATCATGCAAAACCATTAAAGCACATTAAAATAATTGTTTGGTGATCAACAATCTTTAGCAAACCCAATAATTTACCACAGGTTCTTTTGAAGAGTCATCAAAAATTCAGGTTCCTGTTGCTTCAATGCATTTTGCTGAGAAGCAACAGGAACTTGATAATGCGATGTCTAGCACTGTAATATCACTTGCCTTTATTGCACCATGTAAGCGTCCTGTCTGTCGACATCGGGCCTTACAGACTAGTCTTTTGTGTTACATGTCGTCATTTACATCTGACGACGATACAGCTCACCAATCTCCAATGTAAGAGTTGTCACAGCGAAACAGCTCACCAATTACCAGTATACGAGTTGTCAGAGCATTTCCATCATAGCTCTCTAGATTTGTATCTAATACCGCGTATGCCGGTGCTAGGGGCCGTGTGGTCATATCATCCAAGTTGCCACATGAACAGGTACAATAAAAGCGTACCTGAGATACAACACATATCACGAATCGTTAGATTCTTGGTATGTGCTTAAGAATAGGTTAACCAGAAGACTATTCTGTGAAGTCATGTGACGCAGTCAGTATGTCGGCACCTCTTCCCACTTCCCTTATATGTGTTGTAATTTTTACCTGTATATGGCGAGATTCTGCTGGTGGACGTTTCGTCCCCGAGGCCCGCCCCCTGTACAGACCTTTTGGTCTTTGATATATGTTGGCATTTGTGGGAAGTTGATGCTGGGTCGACATCGGGCCTTACAGACTAGTCTTTTGTGTTACATGTCGTCATTTACATCTGACGACGATACAGCTCACCAATCTCCAATGTAAGAGTTGTCACAGCGAAACAGTTCACCAATTACCAGTATACGAGTTGTCAGAGCATTTCCATCATAGCTCTCTAGATTTGTATCTAATACCGCTTATGCCGGTGCTAGGGGCCGTGTGGTCATATCATCCAAGTTGCCACATGAACAGGTACAATAAAAGCGTACCTGAGATACAACACATATCACGAATCGTTAGATTCTTGGTATGTGCTTTAGAATAGGTTAACCAGAAGACTATTCTGTGAAGTCATGTGACGCAGTCAGTATGTCGGCACCTCTTCCCACTTCCCTTATATGTGTTGTAATTGTGCCCTGTCCTCAGTGTTTTATAGGGTGGATTGAGGGTGTCTGGTTTCATGCTGCTTCGAAGATTTCTTCTTTGAAGTAGCAGGAACACAACTGGGCTGGGTGGTGCTTACATGTAGTTGCTTCGTCGTGATATAGCTGAAATATTGTTGAAAGCGACGTTAAATTATATTCACTCACTCACTCAAAAATGTATGTTAAAGAATTAAAGTTGTTCTCTCAGTACCCAAAGAATGTTTTCAAGCACCATTTCGTGCAGGAGTTAAGGCTAATGCATAGGAACACAGATTCCAAAGGAGGGACTACTGTTACAGTGTTTCTTAACTCTCTATATATGTCTTTTTAGGAGAAATGTACTAGTCTGGAGAAAAAGGTTGAGTCACTGGAGACTGAGAATGCATCATTGAGGGAACAACTGTCCACCCAGAAGAGATTTGGGGATGCATTCGAGAAAGTTGTTCTTCAATCTGACCGCACTGTAAGACATTTTACTGGATTACCATCTTTGTCCCTCTTCACTGATCTTCTATCCCTGATATTGAGCTATGGTGACCAGCTCCAGTACTGGCGAGGAGCCAAATCATCGGGTTCAAAGAAATGGCAGGAAGAAGGAAAGCGAAAACCAGGTAGAAAAGGGAAACTGAGTATGCAACAAGCGTTCCTCATCACATTGATGAAGCTTCGTCTCGATTTGGATAACTGGGCATTGGGACTTATATTTGGAGTTCACAGCAGTGTTATATCGAGCATCTATTCCACCTGGTTTAATTTTCTGTCTCAGCTTCTAGGTGGATTAATCAAGTGGCCATCTCGCGAAAAAGTGCAACGGAACATGCCACTCTGCTTTAAACTGAAATACCCCAAAACCATGCAGAACAATCATTGACTGTACAGAAATTTACATTCAAAGATCGAGAAATCCCACTGCTCAAGCATCCACCTATAGCCAGTACAAATCTCACAACACCTTCAAGGTCCTTGTTGGAATCCAGCCAAATGGTGCATTTACCTTTATTTCTAAACTGTGGTCCGGAAATATATCTGATCGAAGAATAACCGAGGAAAGTGGCCTGACAGAGAAATTGCAATCTGGGGATCATGTGATGGCAGATCGAGGCTTCCAAATTGCTGATCTACTGCTGGCCAAACGGGCACGGTTAGATGTACCTCCATTCACCAGACCATGTCAAACCGGAAAGGGAAAGTTTCTCACATCCAAGGCAATCCGAGAAACATGCAGAATTGGTTCTGTGCGAATTTATGTGGAGAAAGCGATACGGCGATTGAAGTGCTTCAAAATATTCAGCAGGATTCTCCCACTGAAAATGAAGCATCTCTGTAATCAGATGCGGACTGTTGCTGCAGTTCTCTGTAACTTCCAACCACCACTCGTTCGGAGGGGGAGAAAGTAACATTGTTTCAAGAATTTACTGACCTCGTCAAGTCTATTAAAGTACACAATTGTGTAAAGCACGTTGTTACACATTTATCAACTGTGCAGATTAAACAATAAGAGATAATTTTATGCCCCCTTTTACGAAGTAGGCAAGGAGGGGTTAAGTGATATCTGTCACACCTAAATTGTATACCGGTAATGAGTTTCAACTGTATTGTCCTGAAACTTATTTTTTAACTTGTTTTTTATCGAGCCCATAGCTTTATCTACGGAAAGCTCGATATAGGTGCCACAATGATGTCTGTCCGTCTATCTGCAGGACCAAGTAAATATAGTTTTGGACATTGCCTCACCATGTCTCCTGAATTAAGGCCCCCACCTCATATATTCCGGATGCTTGCATCAGGCTCCACTTATTCAACCCATCCGCTGCCCTTGGGAAGCATGTCCCCACCCCTGGGGCACCTAGCCCCACCCTCAGGCTCTATCCCCTAAGTGTCATGTCTACCTACGGCATGATATTTCAGTGGGACAGCACTATAAAATGGCAGCATTAGATCTGCTCTGTTACAAGTAGGTTCCCCTGCCTCTCCCCCTCCCCTCCCTTCCCTTCCCCGTCGTGATGTAGCTGAAAAAATGTTGAAAGCGACGTTAAAACCTATTCACTCACCCACTCACTCTATCCCCTAAACTAATTTTCGCCTGACCCCATCTCTTAACATGGGAGTTTATCTTGGAACAGTGGCAACTCAGTTGTATACATATGTAATATATTTTTCCAGTATTCAAAGAAAATGCCATTTTCTTTCAATAGTGGGAAAATAAAGTACATGTGTATAAAATTGTGGGAGTTCTCACTGGTTCAAAATTATCTCCCAGGTCAAGAGATAGGGTCCTGGCTCCAAATACTCCCCAGAGCTGAAGGCCGGAGTCAGTGCGCGGGCAGGCTCTCATTTGTTTCTGAATTCAGTGGAAGTCGATCATGCAAAACCATTAAAGCACATTAAAATAATTGTTTGGTGATCAACAATCTTTAGCAAACCCAATAATTTACCACAGGTTCTTTTGAAGAGTCATCAAAAATTCAGGTTCCTGTTGCTTCAATGCATTTTGCTGAGAAGCAACAGGAACTTGATAATGCGATGTCTAGCACTGTAATATCACTTGCCTTTATTGCACCATGTAAGCGTCCTGTCTGTCGACATCGGGCCTTACAGACTAGTCTTTTGTGTTACATGTCGTCATTTACATCTGACGACGATACAGCTCACCAATCTCCAATGTAAGAGTTGTCACAGCGAAACAGCTCACCAATTACCAGTATACGAGTTGTCAGAGCATTTCCATCATAGCTCTCTAGATTTGTATCTAATACCGCTTATGCCGTGCTAGGGGCCGTGTGGTCATATCATCCAAGTTGCCACATGAACAACAATAAAAGCGTACCTGAGATACACACATATCACGAATCTTAGATCCTTGGTATGTGCTTAAGAATAGGTTAACCAGAAGACTATTCTGTGAAGTCATGTGACGCAGTCAGTATGTCGGCACCTCTTCCCACTTCCCTTATATGTGTTGTAATTGTGCCCTGTCCTCAGTGTTTTATAGGGTGGATTGAGGGTGTCTGGTTTCATGCTGCTTCGAAGATTTCTTCTTTGAAGTAGCAGGAACACAACTGGGCTGGGTGGTGCTTACATGTAGTTGCTTCGTCGTGATATAGCTGAAATATTGTTGAAAGCGACGTTAAATTATATTCACTCACTCACTCAAAAATGTATGTTAAAGAATTAAAGTTGTTCTCTCAGTACCCAAAGAATGTTTTCAAGCACCATTTCGTGCAGGAGTTAAGGCTAATGCATAGGAACACAGATTCCAAAGGAGGGACTACTGTTACAGTGTTTCTTAACTCTCTATATATGTCTTTTTAGGAGAAATGTACTAGTCTGGAGAAAAAGGTTGAGTCACTGGAGACTGAGAATGCATCATTGAGGGAACAACTGTCCACCCAGAAGAGATTTGGGGATGCATTCGAGAAAGTTGTTCTTCAATCTGACCGCACTGTAAGACATTTTACTGGATTACCATCTTTGTCCCTCTTCACTGATCTTCTATCCCTGATATTGAGCTATGGTGACCAACTCCAGTACTGGCGAGGAGCCAAATCATCGGGTTCAAAGAAATGGCAGGAAGAAGGAAAGCGAAAACCAGGTAGAAAAGGGAAACTGAGTATGCAACAAGCGTTCCTCATCACATTGATGAAGCTTCGTCTCGATTTGGATAACTGGGCATTGGGACTTATATTTGGAGTTCACAGCAGTGTTATATCGAGCATCTATTCCACCTGGTTTAATTTTCTGTCTCAGCTTCTAGGTGGATTAATCAAGTGGCCATCTCGCGAAAAAGTGCAACGGAACATGCCACTCTGCTTTAAACTGAAATACCCCAAAACCATGCAGAACAATCATTGACTGTACAGAAATTTACATTCAAAGATCGAGAAATCCCACTGCTCAAGCATCCACCTATAGCCAGTACAAATCTCACAACACCTTCAAGGTCCTTGTTGGAATCCAGCCAAATGGTGCATTTACCTTTATTTCTAAACTGTGGTCCGGAAATATATCTGATCGAAGAATAACCGAGGAAAGTGGCCTGACAGAGAAATTGCAATCTGGGGATCATGTGATGGCAGATCGAGGCTTCCAAATTGCTGATCTACTGCTGGCCAAACGGGCACGGTTAGATGTACCTCCATTCACCAGACCATGTCAAACCGGAAAGGGAAAGTTTCTCACATCCAAGGCAATCCGAGAAACATGCAGAATTGGTTCTGTGCGAATTTATGTGGAGAAAGCGATACGGCGATTGAAGTGCTTCAAAATATTCAGCAGGATTCTCCCACTCATTTGTAATCAGGCGGACTGTTGTCGTTCATCATGTACGGCTGTCCGTACGCCCGTACGTACGTACGTCCGTACGTCCGTCCGTCCGACCGTCCGTCACCGCGATATCTACAGTACTTGTGCAAAGCAACGTTGTTACATCTATTTATCTTCACGTAAATCAGAAGCCTTCGAAAATGAGTCATCTCGGACAATATTTTGCAGAGTTATGCCCCTTTTACGACATTCACACCTAAATTGTATACCGGTACATGTATTGTCCTGTTATTGTTTTTTATCGAGCCCATAGCTTTATCTACGGAAAGCTCGATATAGGTGCCACAATGATGTCTGTCCGTCTATCTGCAGGACCAAGTAAATATAGTTTTGGACATTGCCTCACCATGTCTCCTGAATTAAGGCCCCCACCTCATATATTCCGGATGCTTGCATCAGGCTCCACTTATTCAACCCATCCGCTGCCCTTGGGAAGCATGTCCCCACCCCTGGGGCACCTAGCCCCACCCTCAGGCTCTATCCCCTAAGTGTCATGTCTACCTACGGCATGATATTTCAGTGGGACAGCACTATAAAATGGCAGCATTAGATCTGCTCTGTTACAAGTAGGTTCCCCTGCCTCTCCCCCTCCCCTCCCTTCCCTTCCCCGTCGTGATGTAGCTGAAAAAATGTTGAAAGCGACGTTAAAACCTATTCACTCACCCACTCACTCTATCCCCTAAACTAATTTTCGCCTGACCCCATACCCTCATATAGTCCAGGAGCTTGGATCATGCTACTCTCATTCAACCCATCCACCACCCTCGGGAAGCATGTACCCACCCCTGGGGCACCGAGCTCTACCCTCTACATGTATTCTCCTACATCAAGTTTGCCTACCCCATGTATAAGGAGCTTAGATGCATTATAATGGGAAGCATGATCCCTGTGTCTGGTGTGCAGAATATTACCAGAGTTACATGCCCCTTATTCAATGCATTGCCACTACATTTAATTTCATTTTATATCTCTTATATGTATAGTAACCTGTGTAGATTTATAATATGCCATGACTAATACCTTCAGACAATATTTGACACCCTATCAAATCATTCCATATGATGCTTTTGCATGGGTTTCATAGCTCAAAGACGGACATAATAAGTATTACATTATAGCGCATAAGCTAGTTACCACGCATATCTTTATCTACAAATTATTAAAATATATGTTTTTGTTCATCATTTCTAAATGATCAGTAGCGGAGGTGTCATTGCCAGTGATGTGCAACCTCAAATGATGTGCCACCCAAAAGGGCTTGATCTTTATGCGAAATTGCATGTTTATACATCCTTTGGATAATTGCATTTAATAATTGTGAGATGAAATATGTATAAATTTTTGTTGTTTCATATATAAATGACAAATGCCTACAGCGTAATCAATACTACATATGATGTAGTCTTAAGAGTTTTTAGTGGATCTTCTTCAAACTTCACCAGCTTGTTTAACATCCCAGAAATGCAATGCTTTTACAAATGGATCCACAATGTTCCCAACATGAAGTTACCAGCATGGTCACAGTACACGCTGCAACCATGTTGGGGAATAGCCTATTAAGCTTGCAACGTCACCTGTTTAAATTTTTATCTCCCCTTATGAAGTAAAGGGAAGATATTGTGAGGGGGGGAGGGCCCCTGGAAATACGTTTTTTGATTTAACAAAAAAAATATATATATATTGCACGGGGGGGGGGGGGTACTTCCTAGGGATTTCGGGGGTGCTCCAATGTTAAAATCTAATAAGCTTGGTTATTTGTTTAGCCGACGTGCACATAGAAAGTTTGCCGAAGCTTGTCCGGGACTCACTGGCCGCTATCTTAGATTCCCCCCCTCGAAACTTTTTGACATATCGATTTGATACTTGGAATATGTATTAGGCAAACAAAGGCGAAGAAAATGACTGAAATGGAATTGTGATACATGTAGTTATGCAAATTAGGCCTTGATCTACTAATCAAAATCATCCGATTTTCATTTAATGGATTTGGACGAGGAAAGTGGCTAATTATATGTTAATCTACATTCCAAAGCAGATCGCATAGGTCCCAAAGTTTGAAATTGCCCCGAATGGGCCCCAAAAGGGAGAATACACCATTCGCTTCAAATTTTGTATCTTATTTATCTTTAAGCCCTGGACATGACCACTGAGCATTTATTCATGTATTTGACCACGATTTCACACTCTTGCTCTTACATTTCCCAGTTACCTGGGAGTAACCGGGCGAATTGTATTGAATTATTATTCAAATATATTAAACAAAGAAGAAATGATACTAAACATTTCTTCACATGTGGCAAGTTGCACAGGTAGCAGAAGTGATGGATTTGCTAGTCAGTTCAGGAATAGGCCAAAATCTGATCAATTATTGTATCCATGATTATGAGTGAAAAAAAAATTCTGCTCATTGTCTTTCCTGCGTTTCAACAGGAATGATTTTACCCCTCGGCCAACTTTGGCCTAGGGGTATTGTCGTCATCATGTACGGCTGTCCGTACGCCCGTACGTACGTACGTCCGTACGTCCGTCCGTCCGGCCGTCCGTCACCGCGATATCTACAGAACCGTTTCATGCATGGCAACCGAACTTGTTACATCTATTTATCTTCACGTAAATCAGAAGCCTATCTTAAAAATGTTCCTAGAGACAAGTTTCGTATAGGGTTCAAATGGGGCCGCTATATATTAGCTTATGCCATGTAGAATTTCACGTGATAATGATCACGTTATCGGATGAAGTTTACTCCTTACCAATAAATCGCGTAAACAGATTTTTTGAGTACGCTATGATAGGTCTCAGATTAAATGGCAAGCGGAGTTTTGTTTGGAGTGTTCAACATTCAACCGCTTCAACATTCCTACGGCTATATTGGAGAACGAAGGGAATAAACTCTTTGTTAGCAACTTTACCTGGGTCTATGTTCATACCAAAGGGTTGCCGTGTTTGAAGTGTTTTGATCCAAAAGGATTCACGAAGTGCGCGGTGATTGTCAGTTTCTTCCTGTGTTGGAAATGTAGGAATTCTTTCTATTGGCATAATTTGAAAATGGTGCTGAAATGAATGTTCCGGAAGATTAAAATGCTCATTGACCGGGCCTTCATTATCTAGACTGATGTCTGACATGTTTTCCTCTTCCTTGCGTGACGTGACAGCGTGTGCCAGAAACCTCTGGAACGATTCCATTCCATGGAACAATATCTATACAGGTACAGTTTGATTCGTTTCATTTAATAGAGCCTTGTAAATGGCCGTAGTGATTAAAAAAATAACTGTGTTGTGGTATATTCTCTGCCTGGACTTCCTTGAACTTTCTGTCTGACGTTCTGAAGTTCCCGCCGGTTGACAATAGTGCGTGTGGACAGTGTGTAATTTAGAGAAACGGGTCATGCCCTAAGAACTCAAAGACATTGTGCTCTTATAATTTTCTTGGAACATTTTGGACTGAATCCTCAAACAGGTTGGTGAAATGTATTGAACAATCATGTTATATGTGCCATAATAATGCCTTATATGAACTTTTGACATTTCTCGTATATTGTGCATGTGTTGGTGTATTGTCGATAATACTGCAATTCAATTCAATTCAATTCAATGTTTATTGTACTGAACACCCTAGATAGGGCAGAGTACATAAAGAATCAGTGAGGTTGGTGAATCAATGATAAAACAGATAGATTGCATGAATTCCTTTGTGACTGATAAATTTAGTGATTTGCAGATTGATAAATCTAGCCTTTGAAGTTTGAACGAGAAACTTGTAATGTGGATTCACAATGATTTTATTTATTTCTTTTTTTTTTGTTAGGATATTTGTCGCGATTAGTTTCCATAATAGCTAGTGTTTGAGCTAAATGAAACTAGGATAATCGCGTGCTTGGAATAGGCTGTGAAAGCCTGGTGGATGTGAGCTGATGAACCCCTACAATCCCTGATTAGGCCGTAGAAGCCTGGATATTTGATTATTTGTTTTTTTTGTATTGTTGTTTGGATCCTCAGATATATAATGATTTCTCTTGCACTGACTTGGTTTGATTTTCATGAACATGTAATGTGTTGATAAACTATTTTGGATTTGAGGCTGATGTATGAATTTTCCGGCAATTGTTTTGCTATGGTGTTTTGAGCACATTGTTTTGACGTGTCCACACTTGTCATTGACTGGCACGTGTCTCACATACCTAGAATACTTTCATTGAGCAATGATAGTAAATACGGCCTTATGACTTTACGCAATGAATATGGACTACGGTAATTGAATAAATTGTTTCTGGTATTCGTCCGATATTTCTGATAACGACCTTGGCTATTCATAATGGACTATTCTTCGACATTTCATTATTGTTCTTGCTGCCTTATTATAGTTGTATGGCACTTTACAAGGTGCCATTCAACTTTAGAATAGTGGAGATATGTAAGATATGAGAATCTTATGATAATTGGTTTTCTACAAGTTATTCAGATATAAGCATCTTATGATAATAAGTTTTCTACAGTTAAATATTGTATGATAGTCTTGATGTCATATATGATGCCTGCCTGTATGGTTTTTAATAACATCGTAGTACCCCGGTTTTATGATTTGTTTGACATTTTCAGTATCCTGTTTGGAATGTTAAAAGTATGGAGGAATGTTTTTAACCACATTTATTTGTGAGAATCAATTCTGAACATATAAACCGTTTATGTAAGTACAATGATTTAACCTTCAGTTTGATGGTTGTGGTATGCAATGTGACAGTTCTGTGATATGTCTGTCCAAATAGTACTTAAGCTAAGTACATCCTTGTCGGGTTAAACTGACATTAGAATTGTATAAAAAGGAATGAACGGCATATTACAGGCAGATATTAACACCACGTCTCCCTGATGGTAGATCCATCTTGTATCGTTAGAAGCTCGATCATGCTTCCAATAACAGTGTGCTAACTCCAGTTTCGGCAAAATGACTGACTACAGAATAGTCTGGATGTTGATGTGGTTACCCTAGTCTGCCTGCCAAATAGTGCCGGTCGTTCCTAATTTAGGTGGATTGAATCTATAATAAATCGGCTTAATATTCAGCAGACGTTTTCGTTGTATCCTCTCTCATCTTTAAGACGTTGTCAAGACTTCGGTACCTTAAATTTCACAATGGCGAGCCTGCCAGGATTAAGACAATTGTCTTTTGAATACAACTACAAGACCGTGCGACGACAGCCAGAATGCGGTGTTGATAGCCTCGCTTCCATTCGCGAGGACCCATCCACGAGCCGCTGACGCCCCTTGGCGACCGGTCTTGATGCTGGATTATGTTGCCCTCCGTTCCTGGACCCACCGTCTTCCCTCTTCCTTCTTTCTTCTGCGGTCGGTGCGGGGAGCCCATGGTCCTTAATTATCTTCCAAAATGACGTCAACAACTGCCATGAGTGATGTCCATCTCAGTGATAAAATTTCGACCCAAACACCGTTCATCCTATAACAGCGACATGTTTTCCTCTTCCTTGGTGACGTGACAGCGTGTGCCAGAAACCTCTGGAACGATTCCATTCCATGGAACAATATCTATACATTTTTCAAAAGTGGAAGGCACGGGCACAGGGATTTATAAATCTCTTATCTTAAAAATGTTCCTAGAGACAAGTTTCGTATAGGGTTCAAATGGGGCCGCTATATATTAGCTTATGCCATGTAGAATTTCACGTGATAATGATCACGTTATCGGATGAAGTTTACTCCTTACCAATAAATCGCGTAAACTCCGATTTTTTGAGTACGCTATGATAGGTCTCAGATTAAATGGCAAGCGGAGTTTTGTTTGGAGTGTTTCATATTCCTCCTTCAGTATACGGGCCGCTTCAACATTCCTACGGCTATATTGGAGAACGAAGGGAATAAACTCTTTGTTAGCAACTTTACCTGGGTCTATGTTCATACCAAAGGGTTGCCGTGTTTGAAGTGTTTTGATCCAAAAGGATTCACGAAGTGCGCGGTGATTGTCAGTTTCTTCCTGTGTTGGAAATGTAGGAATTCTTTCTATTGGCATAATTTGAAAATGGTGCTGAAATGAATGTTCCGGAAGATTAAAATGCTCATTGACCGGGCCTTCATTATCTAGACTGATGTCTGACATGTTTTCCTCTTCCTTGGTGACGTGACAGCGTGTGCCAGAAACCTCTGGAACGATTCCATTCCATGGAACAATATCTATACAGGTACAGTTTGATTCGTTTCATTTAATAGAGCCTTGTAAATGGCCGTAGTGATTAAAAAAATAACTGTGTTGTGGTATATTCTCTGCCTGGACTTCCTTGAACTTTCTGTCTGACGTTCTGAAGTTCCCGCCGGTTGACAATAGTGCGTGTGGACAGTGTGTAATTTAGAGAAACGGGTCATGCCCTAAGAACTCAAAGACATTGTGCTCTTATAATTTTCTTGGAACATTTTGGACTGAATCCTCAAACAGGTTGGTGAAATGTATTGAACAATCATGTTATATGTGCCATAATAATGCCTTATATGAACTTTTGACATTTCTCGTATATTGTGCATGTGTTGGTGTATTGTCGATAATACTGCAATTCAATTCAATTCAATTCAATGTTTATTGTACTGAACACCCTAGATAGGGCAGAGTACATAAAGAATCAGTGAGGTTGGTGAATCAATGATAAAACAGATAGATTGCATGAATTCCTTTGTGACTGATAAATTTAGTGATTTGCAGATTGATAAATCTAGCCTTTGAAGTTTGAACGAGAAACTTGTAATGTGGATTCACAATGATTTTATTTATTTCTTTTTTTTTTGTTAGGATATTTGTCGCGATTAGTTTCCATAATAGCTAGTGTTTGAGCTAAATGAAACTAGGATAATCGCGTGCTTGGAATAGGCTGTGAAAGCCTGGTGGATGTGAGCTGATGAACCCCTACAATCCCTGATTAGGCCGTAGAAGCCTGGATATTTGATTATTTGTTTTTTTTGTATTGTTGTTTGGATCCTCAGATATATAATGATTTCTCTTGCACTGACTTGGTTTGATTTTCATGAACATGTAATGTGTTGATAAACTATTTTGGATTTGAGGCTGATGTATGAATTTTCCGGCAATTGTTTTGCTATGGTGTTTTGAGCACATTGTTTTGACGTGTCCACACTTGTCATTGACTGGCACGTGTCTCACATACCTAGAATACTTTCATTGAGCAATGATAGTAAATACGGCCTTATGACTTTACGCAATGAATATGGACTACGGTAATTGAATAAATTGTTTCTGGTATTCGTCCGATATTTCTGATAACGACCTTGGCTATTCATAATGGACTATTCTTCGACATTTCATTATTGTTCTTGCTGCCTTATTATAGTTGTATGGCACTTTACAAGGTGCCATTCAACTTTAGAATAGTGGAGATATGTAAGATATGAGAATCTTATGATAATTGGTTTTCTACAAGTTATTCAGATATAAGCATCTTATGATAATAAGTTTTCTACAGTTAAATATTGTATGATAGTCTTGATGTCATATATGATGCCTGCCTGTATGGTTTTTAATAACATCGTAGTACCCCGGTTTTATGATTTGTTTGACATTTTCAGTATCCTGTTTGGAATGTTAAAAGTATGGAGGAATGTTTTTAACCACATTTATTTGTGAGAATCAATTCTGAACATATAAACCGTTTATGTAAGTACAATGATTTAACCTTCAGTTTGATGGTTGTGGTATGCAATGTGACAGTTCTGTGATATGTCTGTCCAAATAGTACTTAAGCTAAGTACATCCTTGTCGGGTTAAACTGACATTAGAATTGTATAAAAAGGAATGAACGGCATATTACAGGCAGATATTAACACCACGTCTCCCTGATGGTAGATCCATCTTGTATCGTTAGAAGCTCGATCATGCTTCCAATAACAGTGTGCTAACTCCAGTTTCGGCAAAATGACTGACTACAGAATAGTCTGGATGTTGATGTGGTTACCCTAGTCTGCCTGCCAAATAGTGCCGGTCGTTCCTAATTTAGGTGGATTGAATCTATAATAAATCGGCTTAATATTCAGCAGACGTTTTCGTTGTATCCTCTCTCATCTTTAAGACGTTGTCAATACTTCGGTATCTTTAGAAGTCGGACCTGTTGGACTATTATTGTTTAAGGTTTTGTGAAGACGATCCCTGTGTCTTGAGACGACCAATGCGTTACAACATCTTAAAGATCACGCGCACAAGCCCTGTCGTCTTATAAGACGCGCAAATTTCATAACATGTGCATTCAGCAGAGAATATCTGACCGGATTCTTCAACGAGGACCCAGATCGAATAACTCTCAGCGGATTGTCATGTTTCAGGCACGCACTTTGCTGAGATATAGGTCTGTCTTCCAGCACTTTATAGACTTGGGATCGGGAAATGTTGTCTCCTTTGCTGTACGGCGCAGTCTGTTTGGCTTAATATAGTCATTCTCATCTCGAAACATAGGTACATTAATCTCAAATGACTTATGAGCAAGTGCACACAAAGCGTTTTTGTTCTTACCAGTTGTTGACACACCACGAGACGACAAAAATTCCTTCAGCTGCAACACTTTGAACTGACTGAACCATTCTAGGTTGATGCTGCCACTATCATTGGGACCTGTGGCAGATATCGCTTGATCAATTTCCCCCTTCTCTGATGACATTGTTAAATTTATTCCAACACAACACCAATACAGTTCAACAAGTAATCCTGTTCACCGCAACCAGCACAGTTCACCGCAACATCACAATTCACCACAACACCCAAGTTCACCCCAATATCCAACACAGTTCGCCTACATGTATTTTGCAACAGAAGCCGCCTTCGGCCTGTTGATTGAAAAAAATGAGTTTCATTGATGTGGTATGGGATTTTGGTTGTTTCTCTAAGATACTTTGCAAAGCTAATCAGTGTTTAGCTTTTATCGAGTTTCAATCCCACTGTGGACATTTTCATCAAAGGTCAACCCTAACGGTCTGAGGTCAAAAATATAAAAAAGAAAACTCCTTAAGATTCTGAAAATAATAATAATATTTTCATAATCTTGTGCCCTTTTGGTTTGCGAGATAATGCTATTCAAAAGGTAGAAATCGTTCCCGTCAATTCCAGCTGTGACATCATGAAGGGATAGCCAATTTGAACTCTCTAAAGCCTATACCACATAGGTACCTGCTGATTTCTGTAGATTTTGAGAGTATCGGGGCATCAGTTGATGCGTTCGTGCTTTCTCGCCTATCTTCGGTGGGACATTGTGATGCCGTATATAAGCTTGTGTGCAGTGCCCAGACATGAGCTCATAATTTGCCAGAATGCTGATGCCAAGTATACAGTTCAATAAATTTGTGACATTCTCTCTTACAATTGTAAAACTGAGTTTCTACTGAGACCCTTTCCACCTAGAGTGATCCGCTGTATAGGGACAGTAAATTTGTTCTGGCTTTTTGCCAGGGTGTATGAACAGTTATGACCCTCAGCTGACGCCTCAGGGTGTATGAGTTTCAGGGAGGGTCATAACTTTACATACAGCCTGGGATAAACCTGAATAACTAATAATATATTGGTTAAGAAATTATATAACCATATAAATCCTGTATAGGTGATATATCCAGTCCATGGTGAACAACCAAGAAAAAGACTATTACAGTTACATGTAGATTTTTACCTGAATCCTCGGGTCGATTAGAAAGCACTAATAGTGCTTGTTATGACCCATCAAGTTCGGTTACTAAATGTAGTGCGCATGGTGCGGGGTGGACACTTGCACATACTACATAAATGATGGTAAGAATTTCTGCGGATGATGTTTCCAGGCCACGTTGAGACGGGACTTAAAGGCGTTGACGGAAGGTGCAGTGACCACATGCTCCGATAGACTATTCCATGGGTCCACCACTCTCTGCCCAAAGGAGTATTTCCTAACATTAAGCCTCGATCGTTGCTTGTATAGCTTCATACTATGCCCTCTATTACGCGAGTTGCCATTTGGAACAGGCTACCCGGATTAAGATCGTCTTGATGCTGCAACACCTTGTAAGTCTGTATCATGTCCTGGCGAAGTCGCCTATATTCCAGAGTGGGAAGGCCAAGTGATCTAAGTCTCTCAGGGTATTCAAAGTCCTTAAGGCGGCGAATCATCTTGGATGCCCTACGCTGGACTCCTTCCAATAACTTTAGGTGCTTGACTAAGTAAGGGTTCCACACTGGACTAGCATACTCTAGATGTGGGCGTACCAGTGACTTGTACAATAGCACAACACTTGTAGCATCTAGATCCCTAAAATGGTGCCAAATGAGGCCGAGCATCTTGTTAGCTTTCTTCACACAATCGGCTATATGTCTGTCAAAATGAAGGTTAGACTCAAATGTCACACCAAGATCCTTGCAGGAGGATTGCTGCAGGAGAAAGCAACCAAAATTTGAAATAATATTAATTGTGAAAATTGTGATTTCATACAATGATTTAGTGCCAGACGGTCACACAAGGTTGAAGCCATACATACATACCTTACATACATCTTAAAAATGGATCCAACAAATTTGATATCCCCACACATGAACACCAAGTCAACTGAAAAACAACATAACACTCCATTATGTGGAAAACATAATTTATACAAAAATAAATTCATATATCATTATGCACAATAGTAATGGCACACTGGTTTGAAACTTTCATTATATAAGCATTAAAAGTCCAGACTTAATCATGGAACCATATTTACTTAAAATAATAGTGTTAACCAAAGAGTGGCCTTGACAAAGACGAAAATATGGCATATCAATGATCATCTCATAATTAGTAAACTTGTAGATATGGCAGTTGATGGTTTGACAAAAAGGGAAGAATATGCGCACAAAAAAATGTGACCTGAATGCAGTTGAAGAAGTTTGTCCATATTATATGGAGTTACAAAAGCACTATTTAGGTATTCTGCGCAAGCTGTCTTTCTACGTAAACTTACGAAGCCCTCAAACTATGAAAAGGTTGACTGTTCCAGGGAGTCTTATGTCTGCTATATATTGATATCTCTCCGCTACGACAGCAATTTTGATGTATTACGTTTAGCTGATGGTCATTATTTGCCCAAGTCAAATAAGGAATTGAATTGAATTAATTATATATCAAGCTTTTGCGAAGATGGCAAGCAACAACATTTTAACACCAGGATCAACCTCGCCACCAGGGGTCGCTCTCCGCTGGAAAATTGGCCGCTCCGACGAACCCCTGGGACTAGACTAGTACCCATCCACTGCGCATGGCCCGCTATCGCTAAGCTTGTGGACCAGTATCTAATAATGAAAAGACGTAATGGCGGCCAAATTTGAGCCCATACCTTAAACATGGAGTGTTTATAAAATGGCTCGATGCGTAGAGGAAATGCTACAGATCATTGTGAAAACTATCGCTCAAGATATGCGTCTGTTTCATCTTGCTTTAGGATTTGATAACAGATGATGTTATATAATGATATTCAGTAAAAGATTGTTTCTTTTATCGAACTTCAGTTGGGCCTTGTCAAGAACAGGCTGTACAGCTTGACGAGAGTGTCTGTGGGTCCGCGTCAGTCCGTACGTCCCAGCAGAATTTTTTTACACGTCACAATACGACGTTATAATGGACTTGTTAATCCGATAGTTGCATAACGTCACAAATACACATCAACAGGTCATGACATCGCCGCTACAGTGAAGGTCGGCATTATTAGAAGCCTGTCGTCAATCGGCCCAACGTTATTAGGCGACGGCGGCCAGTCTACCCCTGGGACGACGGTCGCTGAAAATTGGTCCCATAATACATTGAAAAATTCTTTCACGTGGCCCCTTCCGGTTCCATTGGAACATATCCTATTCTTTATAAAACGTCAGTCATGAGTCATCTTAATGGCCAGTGTCATAACGTCATGACGTCAGAATAGAAAATGTTTCGCAAGAATGCATAAAGAGTTCTGGTAGGCTACGTCATCTTTCAAACGCGCTCGTAACATCCATGACGTCGGGACGTTGGCTTAATCTCCATAGATACGCTCTCGTTATGTTCTAAATTCTAGGGTTTTGTGTGTTATCCAATGACCGATCGTACTGCTGAGCGCCGTCCCAGAGCCTAGTATGGAGGACAGGACCGGATAGCTC
>JAVTVY010012008.1:0-49711 GCA_036873755.1 Hanleya hanleyi
GCCGCCATCTTGTACCCATCACCCACCATCCACACACACGCCGCCATCTTGTACCCATCACCCACCATCCACGGCCGCCATCTTGTACCCATCACCCACCATCCACAGGCCGCCATCTTGTACCCATCACCCACCATCCACCCACACGCCGCCATCTTGTACCCATCACCCACCATCCACCCACAGGACGCCATCTTGTACCCAGCACCCACCATCCACCCACACGCCGCCATCTTGTACCCATCACCCAAGCCGCCATCTTGTACCCATCACCCACCATCCACCCACAGGACGCCATCTTGTACCCATCACCCACCATCCACCCACACGCCGCCATCTTGTACCCATCACCCACCATCCACCCACACGCCGCCATCTTGTACCCATCACCCACCATCCATCCACACGCCGCCATCTTGTACCCATCACCCACCATCCACCCACACGCCGCCATCTTGTACCCATCACCCACCATCCACCCACACGCCGCCATCTTGTACCCATCACCCACCATCCACCCACACGCATGCGCACACTCCCAATTGTGACGTCACCAAAGGTTCTGCGCATGCGCAGTGAAGCGCTATCTTATCAATTTCACCCTTGTATACTACTTGTCACCCATTACCGAATTCGTCCTTCTCCCGTTACCCAATTCGCGTATTATCTCTTTGCAGGCCTTCTATAGCCCGTTCGACTGTTACCCATTACCCGTTACACAGTTCGCTTCTGTCTGTCACCCATTACCCAATTCGTCCATCTCCCATTACCAAGTTCGCGTATTATCTCTTTTTAGGCATTCTGTAGCCCGCTACCCAATTCGACTGTCACCCATTACCCACTACCCAGTTCGCATCTGTCTGTCACCCATTATCCAATTCGTCCATCTCCCGTTACCCAGTTCGCGTATTATCTCT
Source organism: Hanleya hanleyi (assembly GCA_036873755.1). Lineage (NCBI taxonomy): Eukaryota > Metazoa > Mollusca > Polyplacophora > Lepidopleurida > Hanleyidae > Hanleya > Hanleya hanleyi. The sequence continues at coordinate 918 of JAVTVY010012008.1, forward strand.
TCGCAGGCGTTCTATAGCCCGTTACCCAATTCGACTGTTACCCATTACCCATCACACAGTTCGCATCTGTCTGTCACTCATTACCCAATTCGTCAATCTCCCATTACCAAGTTCGCGTATTATCTCTTTTTAGGCATTCTGTAGCCCGCTACTCAATTCGACTGTGACCCATTACCCACTACCCAGTTCGCATCTGTCTGTCACCCATTACCCAATTCGTCCATCTCCCGTTACCCAGTTCGCGTATTATCTCTTGCCCGTTACCCAATTCGACTGTCACCCATTACCCATTACTCCGTTCGCATCTGTCTATCACCAGTCCCCCAATTCGTCCGTCTCCCGTTACCCAGTTCGCGTATTATCTCTTTGCATACGTTCTATTGCCCGTTACCCAAGTCGACTGTTACCCATTACCAATTACCCAGTTCGCCTCTGACTGTAACCCATTACCCAATTCGTCCTTCTCCCGCTACGCAATTCGCGTATTATCTCTTTGCCGACCTTCTATAGCCCGTTACCCAATTCCACTGTTGCCCATTACCCATTACCCAGTTCGCATCTGTGTGTCACCCATTACCCAATTCGTCCATCTCCCGTTACCCAGTTCGCGTATTATCTCTTTGAAGGCGTTCTATTGCCCGTTACCCAATTCGACTGCTACCCATTACCCATTACCCAGTTCGCATCTGTCTGTCACCCATTACCCAATTCCTCCATCTCCCGTTACCCAGTTCGCGTATTATCTCTTTTTAGGCATTCTGTAGCCCGTTATCCAATTCGACTGTCACCCATTACCCATTACCCAGTTCGCATCTGTCTATCACCCGTCCCCCAATTCGTCCATCTCCCGTTACCCAGTTCGCGTATTATCTCTTTGCAGTCGTTCTATTGCCAGTTACCCCACATGAAATGTCGTATTAAAATTTGCCGAAAAAAATCGTAAGCGGAAATTTGTCCGTCTGCGCATCAGAACGTATGTCCTGGTTGAGGGCGATATAATACTAGGACGCGTGCTCTTTTTCATAAATACACTAGACATATTCTAAACAAATGGCGTTTGTAATTACTCCATAAGACTTCAATCATAGATCTGAATTGTCTTTCATATTTTCGTTAAAAAAGCAATTCACTTTCCATTTGTTCGCCGGCCTTTGTTGTCTTCGAACATCACATGTAGACCTAGTTTTACATTCCCCCCCCCCCCCCCTCCCACCACCACCATGTAGTAGATAAAGATGATCTGGGACCCTACTGACCTACTTTTGTGGTGTCACGTGGTGCTGACGGGATCTTAGAGGTCAAGGTCACTATAGTTTCGTCACGTGCCCGGAAGTTCGCGAATTATCTCTTTGCAGGTGTTTTATAGCCCGTTACCCAATTCGACTGTCACACATTACCCATTACCCAATTCGCAACGGTCTATCACCCGTCCCCCAATTCGTGCATCTCCCGTTACCCAGTTCGCATATTATCTCTTTGCAGGCATTCTGTAGCCCGTTACCCTATTCGACTGTCACCCATTACCCATTACCCATTACCCAGTTCGCATCTGTCTATCACCCGCCCTCAATTCGTCCATCTCCCGTTAACCATTTCGCGTATTACCTCTTTGCAGACGTTCTATATCCCGTTACCCAATTCGACTGTTACCCATTACCCAGTTCGCATCTGTCTGTCAACCATTACCCAATTCGTCCATCTCCCGTTACCCAGTTCGCGTATTATCTCTTTGCAGGCGTTCTATAGCCCGTTACCCAATTCGACTGTTACCCATTACCCATTACCCAGTTCGCATCTGTCTGTCACCCATTACCCAATTCGTTCATCTCCCGTTACCCAGTTCGCGTATTATCTCTTTTTATGCATTCTGTAGCCCGTTACCCAATTCGACTGTCACCCATTACCCATTACCCAGTTCGCATCTGTCTATCACCCGTCCCCCAATTCGTCCATCTCCCGTTACCCAGTTCGCATATTATCTCTTTGCAGGCGTGCTATAGCCCGTTACCCAATTCGACTGTTACCCATTACCCATTACCCAGTTCGCCTCTGTCTATCACCCGTCCCCCAATTCGTCCATCTCCCGTTATCCGGTTGGCGTATTATCTTTTTGCCGGCTTTCTGTAGCCCGCTACCCAATTCGACTGTCACCCATTACCCATTACCCAGTTCGCCTCTGACTGTCACCCATTACCCAATTCGTCCATATCCTGTTACTCAGTTCGTGTATTATCTGTTTGCAGGCGTTCTGTATCCCGTTACCCAATTCGACTGTCACCCATTACCCATTACCCAGTTCGCATCTGTCTGCCACCCATTACCCAATTCGTCCATCTCCCGTTACCCAGTTCGCGTATTCTCTCTTTTTAGGCATTCTGTAGCCCGTTACCCAATTCGACAGTTACCCATTACCCATTACCCAGTTCGCATCTGTCTGTCACCCATTACCCAATTCGTCCATCTCCCGTTAACCAGATGGCGTATTATCTCTTTGCAGGCGTTCTGTAGCCCGTTACGCAATTCGACTGTCACCCATTACCCATTACCCAGTTCGCATCTGTCTGTCACCCATTACCCAATTCGTCCATCTCCCGTTAACCAGTTCGCGTATTCTCTCTTTGCAGGCATTCTATAGCTCTTTACCCAAGTCGACTGTCACCCATTACCCATTACCCAGTTCGCATCTGTCTGTCACCCATTAACCAATTCGTCCTTCTCTTCTCCCGTTACCCAGTTCGCGTATTATCTTTTTGCAGACGTTCTATGGCCCGTTACCCAATTCGACTGATACCCATTACCCATTATCCAGTTCGCCTCTGTCTATCACCCGTCCCCCGATTCGTCCATCTCCCGTTAACCAGTTCGCGTATTATCTCTTTGCAGGCGTTCTATAGCTGTCACCCATTACCCATTACCCAGTTCGCATCTGTCTGTCACCCATTACCCAATTCGTCCATCTCGCGTTACCCAGTTCGCGTATTCTCGCTTTTTAGGCATTCCGTAGCCCGTTACCCAATTCGACTGTCACCCATTACGCATTACCCAGTTCACATCTGTCTGTCACCCGTCCCCCAATTCATTCATCTCCCGTTACCCAGTTCGCATCTGTCTGTCACCCATTACCCAATTCGTCCATCTCCCGTTACCCAGTTCGCGTATTATCTCTTTGCAGGCGTTCTATAGCCCGTTACCCATTCGACTGTCACCCATTACCCAATTCGTCCATCTCCCGTTACCCAGTTCACGTATTATCTCTTTGTTTAGGCATTCTGTAGCCCGTTACCCAATTCGACTGTCACCCATTACCCATTACCCAGTTCGCATCTGTCTGTCACCCGTCCCCCAATTCGTTCATCTCGCGTTACCCAGTTGGCATATTATCTCTTTGCAGGCGTTCTGTAGCCCGTTACCCAATTCGACTGTCACCCATTACCCATTACCCAGTTCGCATTTGTCTATCACCCGTCCCCCAATTCGTCCATCTCCCGTTACCCAGCTCGCGTATTATGTCTTTGCAGGCGTTCTATAAGCCCGTTACCCAATTCGACTGTTACCCATTACCCATTACCCAGTTCGCATCTGTCTGTCACCCATTACCCAATTCGTTCATCTCCCGTTACCCAGTTCGCGTGTTATCTCTTTGCAGGCGTTCTATAGCCCGTTACCCAATTCGACTGTTACCCATTACCCATTACCCAGTTCGAATCTGTCTGTCACCCATTACCCAATTCGTCCATCTCCCGTTACCCAGTTCGCGTATTCTCGCTTTTTAGGCATTCCGTAGCCCGTTACCCAATTCGACTGTCACCCATTACCCATTACCCCGTTCGCATCTGTCTGTCACCCATTACCCAATTCGTCCATCTCCCGTTACCCAGTTCGCGTATTATCTCTTTGCGGGCGTTCTATAGCCCGTTACCCAATTCGACTGTCACCCATTACCCATTACCCAGCTCGCATCTGTCTGTCAGCCATTACCCAATTCGTCCATCTCACGTTACCCAGTTCGCGTATTATCTCTTTGCAGGCGTTCTATAGCCCGTTACCCAATTCGACTGTCACCCATTACCCATTACCCAGTTCGCATCTGTCTGTCGACCATTACCCAATTCGTCCATCTCCCGTTACCCAGTTCACGTATTATTTCTTTTTTAGGCATTCTGTAGCCCGTTACCCAAATCGACTGTCACCCATTACCCATTACCCAGTTCCCATCTGTCTGTCACCCGTCCCCTAATTCGTTCATCTCCCGTTACCCAGTTGGCGTATTATCTCTTTGCAGGCGTTCTGTAGCCCGTTACCCGATTCGACTGTCACCCATTACCCATTACCCAGTTCGCATCTGTCTATCACCCGTCCCCCAATTCGTCCATCTTCCGTTACCCAGCTCGCGTATTATGTCTTTGCAGGCGTTCTATAGCCCGTTACGCAATTCGACTGTTACCCATTACCCATTACCCAGTTCGCATCTGTCTGTCACCCATTACCCAATTCGTCCATCTCCCGTTACCCAGTTCGCGTATTATCTCTTTGCAGGCGTTCTATAGCCCGTTACCCAATTCGACTGTTACCCATTACCCATTACCCAGTTCGAATCTGTCTGTCACCCATTACCCAATTCGTCCATCTCCCGTTACCCAGTTCGCGTATTCTCGCTTTTTAGGCATTCCGTAGCCCGTTACCCAATTCGACTGTCACCCATTACCCATTACCCAGTTGTCATCTGTCTATCACCCGTCCCCCAATTCGTTCATCTCCCGTTACCCAATTCGCGTATGATCTCTTTGCAGGCGTTCTATAGCCCGTTAGCCTATTCGACTGTTACCCATTACCCATTACCCAGTTCGCATCTGTCTGTCACCCATTACCCAATTCGTCCATCTCCCGTTACCCAGTTCGCGTATTATCTCTTTGCATGCGTTCTATAGCCCGTTACCCAATTCGACTGTCACCCATTACCCATTACCCAGTTCGCATCTGTCTGTCACCCATTACCCAATTCGTCCATCTCCCGTTACCCAGCTCACGTATTATCTCTTTTTTAGGCATTCTGTAGCCCGTTACCCAATTCGACTGTCACCCATTACCCATTACCCAGTTCGCATCTGTCTGTCACCCGTCCCCCAATTCGTTCATCTCCCGTTACCCAGTTCGCGTATTATCTCTTTGCAGGCGTTCTATAGCCCGTTACCCAATTCGACTGTTACCCATTACCCATTACGCCTCTGTCTGTGTTGTCTATGTCCGTCTAGCCATCTGTTTCCGGTGGTTTTGCTATACACTCCTATTTTCAAATGAACTAATCTTCTACTTTGACCTACTTTTACCCAATTCGTCCATCTCCCGTTACCCAGTTCGCGTATTCTCGCTTTTTAGGCATTCCGTAGCCCGTTACCCAATTCGACTGTCATCCATTACCAATTACCCAGTTCGCATCTGCCTATCACCCGTCCCCCAATTCGTTCACCTCCCGTTACCCAGTTCACGTATGATCTCTTTGCAGGCGTTCTATAGCCCGTTACCCTATTCGACTGTTACCCATTACCCATTACCCAGTTCGCATCTGTCTGTCACCCATTACCCAATTCGTCCATCTCCCGTTACCCAGTTCGCGTATTATCTCTTTGCAGGCGTTCTATAGCCCGTTACCCAATTCGTCCATCTCCCGTTACCCAGTTCACGTATTATCTCTTTTTTTAGACATTCTGTAGCCCGTTACCCAATTCGACTGTCACCCGTTACCCATTACCCAGTTCGCATCTGTCTGTCACCCGTCCCCCAATTCGTTCATCTCCCGTTACCCAGTTGGCGTATTATCTCTTTGCAGGCGTTCTGTAGCCCGTTACCCAATTCGACTGTCACCCATTACCCATTACCCAGTTCGCATCTGTCTATCACCCATCCCCCAATTCGTCCATCTCCCGTTACCCAGCTCGCGTATTATGTCTTTGCAGGCGTTCTGTAGCCCGTTACCCAATTCGACTGTTACCCATTACCCAGTTCGCCTCTGTCTGTCACCCATTACCCAATTCGTCCATCTCCCGTTACCCAGTTCGCGTATTATCTCTTTGCAGGCGTTCTATAGCCCGTTACCCAATTCGACTGTTACCCATTACCCATTACCCAGTTCGCCTCTGTCTGTGTTGTCTATGTCCGTCTAGCCATCTGTTTCTGGTGGTTTTGCTATACACCCCTATTTTCAAATGAACTAATCTTCTACTTTGACCTAGTTTTGAATTGGGAACTGCGAACTGGGTACTGGGTGTCAGCTTCACACACATGTTCGCTCAGCCATGCTTCCTCTATATTCAGTGACATGTACAGTCCGGGAATACTAGTCTCCGTAATTCGTCTTCAAACACCAACGGACGATTGAATTTTCCAAGCGTCTGGTCACGTGATCTGTGCGCTACAACCCTTTTTTGTCACTCGTTGATGTTTGAAGACGCATTATAGAAACATAGTTCCTCACAGCTATGAAACTCTTTGCCGAACTCCATAAAAACAGGACACAGAAATTCGGAAAGGGTTGTTTTATTGCCGGATAGAGCCGCCGTACGGCCCATGCAGCGAACTATTCCCGGACTGTATACATGTCATTGAATATTGCATGGTTGAGTGACGGAACGAACTTAGCTAAACATATGGCAGATTCCCATGGTCGAAGGTCACGTCAGTCGATTACTGGTTAGGACCACTGATGACAGAATCTGTTGTTCCACCGAAGTTAAGCAACGTTAAGCTCGGTCAATACTTGGATGAGTGATCGGGTGCTGCACTGGCTGGGCTGATCAGTGTTCAGGGTAATAGGAACTGTGAGCACTCTCGGGTTCTGGCATATGTATAGGCACCTTCGTGATATGACTAAAACAAGGTTGAAAACGACGTTAAACCCTACTACTCACTCACTCTCACTCCTTTATAATGTGTTCAGTGTCACTATATCTGCAGTGGCATTGCATTGAAATTTTGGTTCGAGGTGTCACATTTTGGACCAAATATTTTTAATTTTTTTTACCAGCTGCAAAGCAGACGACTAATGCCTAATTCCCAATAACTTCGACAGAAGATTTTCCCCGATAGCAGCGGCAGGTGCATTGACCCGTGACTCCCAGCATGAATTTGCGGTTCGTATATTAGCTCTCTTTCCTACGCCTACAACAGAGGAAATATTTTTAATCAATGATAAATGGAATATTTTCGATCTGGAGTTGACAATATTCTCACCAATTTCTTGGAATAGTTTGATGATGTATATTATTTACCACATTTACAGCAGTTATCAATAGTTAAAAACTGCCCCATGTTGTAGGCATATGAAAAAGAGCAAAAATACAAACCACAAATTCTTGTCGTGGATCAAGTTCAATTGATATCGGGAATCAGGCCTTAAAATGGGCATTCTGCATAAAGAGAGTGTTCTTCTATTTGGTTGTTCACAATTTATATTCCTGGGCCTATTGGTACGTTTAACCCTATCTGTCCTGGGCGATATTAGGTATAACGTAGTCATATATGTTCGCTATCCCAAAGACTAGAATGCTGAAACTTACCACACTATATCATTGGTAGTGAGGTGGCTTAGCAAAAAGATCGTGACACGCTGGACCAAAGTACCAAACTTGGCACATCCATCACTTGAGGCATACAGAACAATATCAGAAGGGGTGCCCATTACTTTGGATCGTGTGACGCCCTTTGGCCCCCAAAAGGGCATCTAAGGGGAAATATTATCAATGAGAAAATAGATAGCTTCATTATTTTCGTCATCCTTGAGGCTATGAAGCTGAATCTTTGATTCCAGTGCTACCAGAATATGTAACAAAATTCAAGATGACCTCCATGATGATGTCACAGTGACGTCATATTATAAAAATAAGCCATTTTATTGATGATTTTTCGGGTCGATTTCTCAAACTTTTTAGTTGTGCAATTTTCTTCGCCTAAATTGCCTTGTAAATTAGTGAATAATCATCTGATGTGATGTTATTGGGCACTTTTACGTAGAAAAATACACCAATTTTGAATAAAATACTCCAAAAAAAAAAACTCCAAAAACTCCGACACCACCGTGTCGTCAAATCTGAATTTACCCATGATGCTCTTTTCTGAGAATAAAATAGCCCTAATTTGATTTGTTATAAAGATACAAAGTGCTAGCTCTAAACAGTTGCGAGCACCAGAGAAAAGTTCATTGGGAAGAGGGGGAGGGGGGGGCGCGAGGTTTGAGCTGAGTCCACCAATAACAATTAAACACAGGATCCTCTCTTTTCAGTATCATTTTTCTTACGGTTCACATGCACAACCAGCATATAATTAGAGTAATGCACGGGTGCTGAACCATGCACATGTAATGGTCTAATTAGCACCCAGTGGAATGTATTAGATGTAGTTTTAAACCCCTACCCCCAAACTGCCTCTGCCTCCCAAACTGATGACAGATCAGGTCAAACAAATGTTAATGGATGAGCATCGAGGGTTTATACTTGGTGTAAGAACGCACAAGACAAAGCCTACAATAGCCTGTCTGAGCTCAACAATGCGTCTAGACGTGACCCTTTTCAGCTGCACAAAAGCCTCAACAAAAGCCTCAACAATGCGTTCTTACACCAAGTATCGACCGCATCGAGGACGTCTGATGGAGTGAACGCTTCAACATGGGGTAAACCTGGTAAATACAAGAATACCCAGAAAAACTAACCTGGCCATCCTTGAGCATTTCCGTCTTTTTCCCCGTTCTACGAGATGGAAAACGGAATTGTTTTACATGGTTTCCTTTTACACAGGTGATTATGTAAACCTAATTGGTTTAGGTGGTTTCAGCCACCCCACTTCCTTCTCAGAGAACTTTTCCCTGGTGCTCCAAAATGAAGAAATGTTGAGAGCTATAACTTAGCGCAGTATATAGCTTATGATATTGAAGTTATTTCGAGCTTGTAACATAATACTCGGAGCAGAGCATCATGAGTAAATTAAATATGGACGACATTAGGGTGTAACTGGAAAGTTCTGTTTCCCTCGTATTCCTTCAAGATTAATGTGTTTTGTTTTCGTAAAAGTACTCAAAAGGAATCTTTTTTTTCTCGAATAAATGATTATTTACTAATTACCCAGGCAGTTTCAGCGAAGAAAATTACGCAAATAAAAAATTGGAAAAATCGGCCCGAAAAATCGTCCACAAAATGTCTTTTTTTGGAAAATGAAGTAATCATGGCCACCATCTTGGATTTTCTGACATTTTCTGGTAGCGCTTGAACCAGTGGCACAGTGTGGCAAGTTTCAGCTTCCCAGCCTTAAGGATAATAAAAATAACGAAGCTGTTGGGAGGTTAACTATTCTTTGAATAACAATATTGCCCCTAAGATGGAGCAAGGTAGGAGCATAAAACCAACGAGTGGGCGGGGTGGTGGAAGCCCCTCTCCCCCATGCCAGGTAGGGTTAAGTTTGAATGTACTCTTCACCAGCAATATCTGACTTGGTTAATCTTGACGTTTTTGAGAAAGGACCCGTGCATGCGTGCATTGGATATATATGCTGTGTGTGTGCGTGCCTGTTTCTATTTTATCTCGTGGGAGTGTCACTTTAGGGTCATTTCGTATTCAGTGTTGTATTTTTTCGCGAGTATAGGATATATCTTTGCATCTCGACAATTTCACCGTGAGAGATACGGATTATATATGACTTATTTATCCCTTCTTTAACTACACCAATATTTCAATCCCATGAGATCTGCCTATATTTGATGAACTGTTCCAGGGCAATGCTAAATAAAGCTGCAAGGGTCATTAGGTCTTTATTTTGGGACAGGAGGATGCGGACATGGACCAAATACGGTCAAATCTCATTAATACCATTGTGGTGGAGACCAACGCATCAGGCACATGTTCTATCAAATACGGGAGATTTAGTAGTCTAATATTTGGTATATAGAAAGTAAATGTCCATTGTTAAACAAATGTGCAAAATTTTATTCGAATATGACTAAAATTGTTACCATGGCAACTATATCATTTTAACAGAAATAACATTAGAATAGACAGGAAAGTGTAAACAACAATTCGTTTTGTCCATTAGAAACATAATTAAGCTGCATGGTGACCCTTATTTTTAATTGATCTCTAGACGTAAAAGTGTGCTTTACGTGTTATCTAATATGTTGAGAAAGAAATTTTTGTTCAGTTTCATAAAAAAAAAACAATTTTATGATTATTTTGCTCTATCTATTTATGTGTTTATCTGATGTGTATAAGAGTAATTCATGTCATAAGTTTCAAGGAAAATCTAATGTGGATATGTATGTGAAGATTTAGAGAGCGGGATCGCTCAAACCTGTGCAGAGCCGGATGAGTGGTACCCGTGCCATTCGAACCCGCTACATTCGGCACCAAATCATCAGTACAATCGCTCTAAACCACTTATCTTCACAAGTTCAAATAGATCCTAACTCCTGCATTTCTTTTTTGACTCGGTTCGAATGTGTTCTCGGGTTGTTGCCTCTGTTATATACTACTTCTATTATATACCTTCTAGCTGTTATACCCCGTGGTAGTTATGAATTAGGATGTAGAAATCCGAAGACTGCCGTTCGTGTTCCGACTCTCCATGCCCGTTTCAGCCCGAGATCAAAGGTAGTTCGACCGGTGAAAAGCGTTTGCTATCTGGGCTTGCTGATCAGTCCAATTCAGAGAATACAGAGCTACGATGATTACCTAACCAAGCCAGTGTATAGATCGATGGATAGAAACACTGACTCGCGAGAATGTTAACCACCTGGCAGATCTCAGCTTCCACAGAAGGTGCTTCCTCACAAGTCCAGGTACATTCTAAATCCTCGGAGTGGGTTTATACCTGGACATTTTTGGTGATCCGAATGAGTTCTTGAGTGATTGCTTCTACCTCGTATACATTTCATCTCCCGCGGTTGTGTTGAATTGTCATGTCCGTATCCCAGGCCTGCGGTTCATGCTTTGACTCCCGATGTCGATTTTAGTCTGACATCAAAGTAGTTTGGCCAGCAATGAATTTCACATCTCAAACCTCGCAGCGGATTGGCGTAATGAGCCTGCTTAGCGCGATAACTGATTGATTCGATTCAAACAAAAACCTCTTGCGCAATCTATTATATATCCAGAACTGCTGTGGGTAACGAACCAAGCCAGTTTATCGATCCTAACCGATCGATCGATACACTGGCTCGCGAGGATGTAGAAGGTGAAACTCGAAGATAGCGTATACATACATTACCACTCTGATCTAGCGCTCTAGTGATCTTACCGAGAAAGTTTCACCTAAATATAATTGGATATTCATATCATCTCACTTTCTAAATGGGATTAATACATGTAATTTATGATTTATTCAGGGTAAATTGTAGGTTTTTTCCGTTCTGAAAGGCCTAATGGTAGGTGTAGTATCCCAGCCCCTCAGAATGATTCTCCCGATAGCTTAGATACAGTTATTATCGATTCACTTACTATTTATATGTATTCTCTGTTTGATGAATGGAATTTTTATGTTAATTTTATATTAATCAACAGTAATTTCTTCTAACTTCCACGCTTATCTTCCTCGATGTCACATTGGTCTGTCATATCACGAAACTGCGTGTTTGATCGCATGTCTTATTGACCTGTTGGTCTTTTAATTGAGAAGATATACCGAATTTGTCTATAATATATTTGAACGTTTGTTGTCTGACCTCTATTCTTATCCATGTAGTCTCATGCCAAGCACAAAAAATGGTATCGTACAAACAATTCAAACGCGTCAGGACACGCGAAGCTTGGGCAATAAGCTTGGCTGTTAACGTTAAAATCGGGAAATATGCGTTTATATTTAGATACGGTGTGTTTGCAGTTATATTTTCCTGAATTAAAATACGGTTTTGCCGAACGTACTTGATGACGTCGCGTACTCTTGTCAGCCAGTCAAGTGGTTCGCTTTGCTCAGATCAAAGCAGAGGTGACAGGGCTCAGGCGCTGACTGCCAGTCTGTGTCACTGGGCATCTCAGTCAATTAAATGAAGGCCTGCTCGTCGCCTCGATATGTAATGAGTTTGGTACAGTCCATCCCCATTAGCATGGTGGGGGGGGTTGAGCGGGGGGGACCAATATTTTCAGCAAAAAAAAATGACAAAAAACAACAACAAAGGCAGAAAAACATAATAAAAATCGAAAGCGAAAAAAATATATCTGTATTGAATGCAAATTTTACTTTCCAATAAGCATGAGGTGACATCCTTGCTCATTCACATTCATAAGCTGTACTGTGTTCGGCTCCCCAACAATCTGTGTTGGTGGTATGATCATAGCTTAATGAACCTTTCGACTGAAGTGATATATATTTAATATTTAAATTATTTATATTTCCGAACATCCTCATTGCTTGACTGCGAATATTAAAAGATAATGTTGTGGGGAACAACAAAACAGGCAAAAAAAGAGTTTACACATGCGAGGATTTCTTGTTTTATTGGTCGGAAATACGCTAGAATGCGTCTCCGGCCATCTAAGACCCCTGGAGCTTCCGGGGCGTAGGCTGCCCCTGGACCGTCGCCTTTATGTGCTGTGATAGTGGTCCCTCCAATCACCAATTGCTTCCGCCGTCCCTGCCAAGCTTCAAGCTATATACTACACTAGCATCCCATCATTTCCCTTGACTTAATTAGTGAATGAGATAAATTCACCGGACCGTAAACGCGCGTGATGTCATATAGAGAATCAAGATATGAATTGAACAACATCGTGTAGCGAGGTTTTTTTTATATCTCAAAATATGGTAATCGATGGTTGTATTGCTTTCAATCGGGAAATGTTTATATCTTTCGAAAAGCCGATCAATTTTGAATTTCGAACATGTCATGCAGGGGCTCTTCTCCTAATATGGACCACGAAATATTTGTAGAGCGATGACCTCATCAAACTGTGTATATTCTGAAGAGAATCCCGGTGATATTTGGCCAAGGCGAGTGAGTACATGCAGTCTACATTTTAATTAGTCGTCTACTTTGGACTTGTGAAAAATAAATAGTTAACTTTGCATAATTTTTTTCTTTTTTTGCCGCGTGTAGAATGAACTAAACTCTACAAAATCACTAGAATTTCTCCGTGATATCGATAATATATCACGCTTGAAATAACTTTGTAATTCTCTCCATATAAACCCCCAGTACAGTTGTTTCACGTACCGGGCCTCAATTACATAGGGACACGTCATAGTGTATTCATGATCACTGGCACAAAGGCCATTGATGCCGTATAATATAATAACAGGCGGTCCGTGGGAGTGCCGCTTATTTCATGCCCAGTGAAAATTGCCGAATGATAAACCGCACACACCTCGATGAACGTATGCGGCATTGTTGACCTTTGTGCTAGTGAACACGAATACATTATGACGTCTCCCCATGTAATTGAGCCTGCAGGTACATCAAGCAAGTATACTGGAGTTTTATATGGAGAGAATTACAAAGTTATTTCATGCGAGGTAGGTTATCGATATCACAAATTCGTGGTAGTCATTATGTAGAGTTCTTCACGATGCAAAAAAAGGAAATTACTGCAGAGTGATCTACTGATTTTTGACAAGTTCCAAAGTAGACGACTAATTAATATGAACAGACTATAGATATATAATTGTATTAACCCACTGTCTAAATGGCATTAATTTATGTGAAAATACATTGCGAATAGACACATTTTATCTTCGTGCCACTTTAGTCCTGGAATGCGGGTTACTATAGTTAAAGCCCCGACAAAGTATAACACAGTTGATGATGGCAGAAAAATCTGACTCGCGCTTTGACGATAAACGATTATGTACTTAGCTAGCACTTTTTAACTATCTTATATTGTCTTTTCTCCTGAACGGTGGATGTAGCAAAATTATTGTAAAATATTTGCAATTTTGTACGCTTAACCCGTGAATCCGTATCTCACATGTTATTCGACTTCCTTGGAGCCATTCCGATCCACCTATGGGAACTGTAATCTGCAATCTATTTGTACTTCCATCCCTATCTTGTGAAGATCTTGTCTGATATACAGAGACACATGTCCGGGTGTGAAATTATCCGTGACGGAAGTAAACTCATGAAGATAGAATCAAGCTATACCGGTACCTAGGCTTATGCGTTAGTCCTAAATACAGAGAATCTATTTATATATATTATTTATTATTATTTTTAACAAGGTGTAATGTATACAAATCCATACAATACAATTATTGCACGACTCGTATGACGCTACAAGTATGGCAAACAGTCGGATATTCAGTATCGAATAAATATTTCAACATAGGGGGAAAAAAAAAATTTCATTGAACTTGCGCGTATAATCTTAATCCTAATCTCTCGATATGGCCATTTTACGCTCTAATGATCATCACCCATTCTCATGTCATCAGATTGTAAAACTTCTACTATCAGGTATACCGGTGTAAACTCTGGCAATGGGAAAATGATCATCGCCATGCGTTCTTCATATTCTCCTGTGTTGAAGTGAGAAGGTGGCTCTTACATTCCAAATTGAAGTGAGAGGTGGGAAAAATTGACGGCTAAAAGGCAACCATATATATGACTCCACAGAAAAGCTTCCCTCGGCTTCTTAAATTCCGACCCGAGAATACGGAGGATTCTCGGACATAGCCTTCGTATCTCAGCCGCGCTTTTATTAACTCCTTTAGATTTTACGTTAGTGTAGCAAAAACTATATTTTCAATTCTGCCCTAAAATCTGTGTTTCATACAGATACAACTAACCAAGGTTTATAAGGTGAACTCTCACGGCGTCAAGGAACGTTTGATATGGCGCTTTCGTCTGTTTTTGGATTTTTGTATACACATTAGCATGGATTTTTTTTACACATGCATATGTAATATATGACACTTTGAACCAAAATATTATTCCGATTTAATATCATGGACGATATGGTGACTATGAAAACATAACATTCGGTTTGGTTCAAGTCTAACAAATCTATCCTATCATGTAAAAAGCCGAAAACATCACCAGTCGACGCTGTTTTACGTCACTCTTTTCCCCTGAGTATCAAAAATTTAAAGCTTGGGTATTTTTTTCAGTACGAAACACATTTTTGTTGTGCAGATGTGAAGAAATTAATTTATGGTTCTACTAAAGTAACATCTACGGTAGTTATTAGTAAGTAAACCGAACAACTCTTTCAGATGTCATTTACTCAGATCTGCTTAAGTTACATAAAAATGCGTACATAAGGTAGAGTTGTTAGGGACGCTAACTTACAGACGTAACGTTCACTCACTCTCTCGCCTGCTGGTTTAGCGTGTGCTGCTGTCATAAACGACAGTCCAATAAACATCCCCGCCCTGATATACTTCGTTCCTCTTTCGTCGATATGTCATATGATTATTTGATCGTTATTTCTTCACAATATTTACTAGTGTTCGAACAATTAATTCATCCTACACACAAACACGATATACTATGGGAGCCGAGAAGTACCACTGATGCAGTATAGAGACGCAGGTCGCATCTTTAGTATTCACCCCGATAGAAGGATATCTCGGCGTCATATCAGGCATACAGTAGATAATCGTGCACTTTCAGAAAGATTGGGTCAATTTGAAAAGATAAATATGGGTGTAGATTTTGGGTCAAATTTCATTTTGATCCGAACATTTTGGTTCGTTTTGCCCCAAATATTTTGGGTACGTCAAAATAATTATTCTGGCGTCAATAATCTAAAGACGCATGACGTTATAAGCTAGGCTGCCCGTGAGACAATAGTACAGGGGATGTAAAGAAGGCTCAGTGGTGCTATTTCACACCCCCTATCACTTTTTCTCCAGCATGAACTGTAATGGCGGTCGCTAATTTGAACCTGGCTAGAACCAAAATTTAGTGCATAAAGTCAAAACTTTTGTCAAACACCAGCCAGTGTCACTCAACGAGGGGGGTGGGGGGGGGGGGGGCATCAGGAAGTGTTCTTTGTTATGAATTTTCTATTCGTTTTACACGGTTTCCCATGCATGTACGGATTGTGATTGTTCATTGGAAAACCATGGGTATGTTACGCGAATAATGTTACACAGGGTGTGTAAGAGTTACCGCTCGACAGATTGATCACTCTTCAACAAGAGGACTACAAGTGTATCACCTACTCAGACTATGTAATATTCCTCTGATTGTTTTTGCCAAATGAAAGCTCTGCTGCCAATAACCAATACAATTATATGCATACTTGTGAGGTTTACTTGTTGGTGTTGTTCTATAAGTGTAACTTCTGCCTGTTTCTCTTTCTTCCGGGCAATCAATAATATAATATAATATATCTTTTACTTCTCTTCTTGGAAGAAGATTCTATTGTATAAGAACAACAACATCTCAGTCAACATAATAATGTATACCTTATGCATGCCGTGTAAACTAAATGAATGTCATTATTATTTGTGTGTAGATTTTTCTCTCTGTTTCTCCTTATGTACTCGTATATACTTCTTACTTATTTACGTTTGGATTTATGTGATTTATCGTATGTGACGTTTCATCACTAAATAACGAATGTTTCATAAAAAATAGTTTCACATCACTAAATAACGAATGTTTCATAAAAAATAGTTTCACATTACTAAATAACGAATGTTTCATAAAAAATAATTTTCACATCCAATTGGAGAAAAAATGTACCACAAATGTAAATATGTCCGTCACTGCGACCTTGAGTGAGTAGATATGATTTAACGTCGCTTTCAACACTATTTCAGTTATATCACAACTTTGGTTCTATTCTTTCACGTCCGGGAACCCCATGGGCAGGGTCCTATTATACAGTTATGTGATTCCAATTCGGTAAATACGTTGTGTTATGGACCAGAGTAAACCGATATTCACCGAGGCCGAAGGCCGAGGTGAATATTGGTTTTCTCTGGTCCATAACACAACGTATTTACCGAATTGGAATCACATAATTGTGTTATTATATGAAACAATCAAAAAACGTTTGAATTTGCATTGGCTGGATGAAACATATATGGGGAAAGATGATTATTCTGAACTTTTTCATTAGATATATCTCCCCATCACGCATGTTGGAACGGGACGTCAGCCGCACAACGGGTGTTGGAAATGACGTCATTCGCGCGACCGGCTTCGGCAGTTACGTCAATAAAAGTTATATTCACCGGTCGGTGCATGAATATAACATTCTGGCAGGTGAATATAGCTTTTTGTGAGATATCACATGACCACCAATGGACCAATCACACGGGATATTCGCCACCAGTCATATAATAAACCTTTTTACACCCGGGAACCCCACGGATGGAGTCCTATTCCTTTTTACACCCTGGAACCCCAGAGGTGCTCCAGTGAGTCGCCTCTCACGACAAGCTCTCTGCGGAGCGGAGGTCTATTCTTATCATGGCCTGGGGCGTGCACAACGACATCCCAGGTCAACCCCGGATGCCCCAGGGGGTTTATTAAAATATATATTATGTGTGTACTTTATGTGTATGGGTTAATAAATGTAGTATAAATTATTGATATCATTCAATACTGAAAGCTCCCAATAGCTGTTCCAGCGAAACTTTTAGCATATCATTTTAGATTATAATAATTATGTTAGAGAACAACCTGTATGGCCATAGGGATCAAGGGAATTCTCTTAAAATATTAAATATATACCGCTCGATCTGAGATCTTGTGAAGTTGAAGGTCTGTAATTTGTAACATCAGGGCCACCATAGAGTTATTTGCACGTGCGTGTAAGCAGACAAACAAATATAGTCTGACGATCAAGTTGTGCAGATAAGAGATGCGACACGCCTAGCAATAAGTATAGGTCGTCACGCGTATCAACACTCGGTCTTATGATTGCTGAATGCAATGAAAGTTGGAATCTCTTCATGATCAAATCATGATCCGAAACAGAAGAACGTTTGTACAGAGAAGAACGATACATAGTTAAGAATCAAATGCCTTCGGAGAAGTGGTTGGTTGTCGGGAAGAACGAGTAAGGTCTGTATACCTCACTAAATATCTCTAGACTCTTCAGTATTCTTTCTGTTATAATTCTGTGCAGAAATTACTAATTTATTAGAGCAGCTAAGAACATGATTTCTATGTAATTGGACCATATTAACGTGACCATACCCGAACTGGAATACTTCAACTATTTCCGAACTGAACTATATCAACTATACCCTAACTGAAATACCTCAACCATCGTCATATTGAGTTTCTTGTATTCCCTACTCGAAAGAATTTAGATATTCATCAAATATGAAGATGTTCATTAATTCACTTTAGCCTTTATGCCGCTTGCTAAATTCTACGAGTCTAAATGTATAACAGTCGAAGGTCTAACTAGTTTTCCTTGTTGTAATGTGTGTGAATTTTCTTCTTAGATCAGAATATGGCATCAGTATCGCCTCTCACGTTCGCACTAGTGATGCTATCATTTTGTTGTTTGGCAGCCACCATTTCCGCAACGAAAGGTAAATGAATAACGTTTCATTGCGATCAGTGGTCAACGAAAGGTTTTGTAAACCAAGACAGTTATCAGTGATAGTTTACATTTCCAAAGGCGGTATTGCCTTTCCATCTTTACATCTAAGTACGTCTCGTAAATAATTTCATTTGACCGTACTGGCGTGTTTTATCAAACAAGATTTATACAAGTGCAGATATGATCTGATACCGATTTCACCATACCGCTATCATTTGGATTGATTGTGTATATATCGGGATTGTTTACCATGAAGGACAATGATCTATTGCTTAATTAGACAAGACTATGCTGATTAGTCAAGACATTGTATCGTTGTTCAAGAAATGGATAAGAAGAAAAAGATTTAGGTTAAACGATCTTGTCCAATCAGATCAGTATTCTCTTAAACATTTATTGCAGAGTTAAAGCATCGACAAGAACGAGAGGTCAGTTTAAAAACGCCTCACACAGAAGGAGACATCTACAGTGCTAAATATGACGACACGGATCCTGAAAGTCTCCTACACAGACTTGTTAGGATCCTATCCACGCTTCTTAAACAGGAGTCAACCGAGGATCCCAAGATCAGCACCAAGGGAAATACAGTAAAAGACAGAGAACAAGGTGTCCCCGATAATAAGACTGTGGATGGCGACAACGCAACCACCGACAATTCTCCCAGTGATGCAAACAGTAACACTACCGTTAAAATTATGGGCAATTCTAAAGTAGATAGCGGTGCACAAAATGTAATCGATGATACGTCTCTTGAAGGCGACAACAGAACCACCGACAATTCTACTAGTGATGCCAACAGTAACACTACCCTGACAACTATGGACAATTCTACATTAGCTCGGGGAGCACAGAAGACCATCAGTGATAGGCCTGATGATGGCGACAGTACAACCACCATGAATTCTACCATTGATTCAAACAGTAACTCTACGGTGACAACTATGGACAATTCTACATTAGCTAGGGGAACACAAAAGACCATCATTGATAAGCCTGATAGTGGTAGTAGTGCAGCCACCATGAATTCTACTTGTGATCCAAACAGTAACACTACCGTTAAAATTATGGACAATTCTATAGTAGATAGCGGTGCACAAAATGTGATCGATGATACGTCTGTGGAAGGCGACAACAGAACCACCGACAATTCTACCAGTGCTGCGAACAGTAACACTACCATGACAACTATGGACAATTCTACATTAGCTCGGGGAGCACAAAAGACCATCAATGATAAGCCTGATGATGGTGGCAGTACAACCACCATGAATTCTACTAGTGATTCAAAGAGTAACACTACATTTATGAGTGTAGATACCTTACCGGGAAACCAGACACTACAGTTGAACTCTAGCGATGTAGACGGTGATTCAAGCGACGAGGCTACAAACAATTCAACACAATTCGAAGCTGAGAATAAGACCAGTCTGACCACCATGCTACCTGTAGTTCCTTTGAATGCTACCTCTATAGAGACAAATATGGGATCTAACGCTACAACTAGCGGTGATAACTCAACGGTGTTCATCAATAAAACAATGGAGACGACTGGAAGCATGGCTAGTGGAGACTTGGATAACGGTGATAACTCAACGGTGTTCATCAATAAAACAATGGAGACGACTGGAAGCATGGATAGTGGAGACATGGATAACGGTGATAACTCAACGGTGTTCATCAATAAAACAATGGAGACGACTGGAAGCATGGCTAGTGGAGACATGGATAACGGTGATAACTCAACGGTGTTCATCAATAAAACAATGGAGACGACTGGAAGCATGGATAGTGGAGACATGGCTAGCGGTGATAATTCAACGGTGTTCATCAATAAAACAATGGAGACGACTGGAATCATGGATAGTGGAGACATGGCTAGCGGTGATAACTCAACGGTGTTCATCAATGAAACAATGAATACCACTGGAGGCATGAATAGTGACAATAATCTTACAATGGTAGGTGAAGATTCCACCCCTGATTTTACCGATTCTAGCAATTCTAGTATGAAGATCAATATGTCGAATTCTACCGCTGACTTAGGTAATGTTAACGGAACATCGGACCATGCGACGTCTAATAACGAAACCGCAAATGTCAATGTTTCTAGTGCTAGCAATTCAAGCCTCAGTCCATTGGGTGAAACTCTAGATTCGAATTCCATCAATGTCAGCGCCAGCACGAACGCCTCAACACGATCAAACGGAAGCAGTTCTACTGTGGGCAGTGTTGTCACAAATTCTTCCATCAGTGTCATGGGCAATAATTCCTCCGAAATTATTGATGATCTCGCCAATTCTACCACTGCTGGGGGCGCCATAAACTCCACGGGCGACAACTCTGGCAAACTTGTCAACGGTACAAGTGTTACAACCGTGAGCCCAGTAGTGAAACAAATACCCCCTCCACAGCCCAGTGTAACACCAGAAACGGCACCAGTCACCAAAGCACCGATATCGTCGACAGTAGGTAAGGTATAAAATAGTACTCTAATATTCTTACCAGGAAAAGTGGCTATAGTCCGTTGGGTATATACTTTATAGTTTCAGCAGTAAATATGACAGTGTACAGTTATATTATATCATTAACTGTCATTTTAACCGGTATTTAGAAGGATAGCCCTTGTCCTTCCTCAATGGATCCCAACGAACCCTTCTACTCTGGTATAAGTGATTTGATGCAGTATGAATCATTGCATTCTTAATAATCTTTCTGTCTTTGTTACATCCTTCCGCAAACAGAGTTAAGGGGTTCGTGAAGCGAGCGTAGTTTTTGTTACACAGCATTTTGGAATTGCTGAGAAGTGTATACCTGAATAAAATGGCATTGTGTGTGCAGTGCATTTAGTTTTTGGACTTGAGTAAATGCTAAATTTGAGCGTGCAAGCATGTAACCAAACAATAAAGTGAAAACCTTACCATCAGGCTGTCTCACCTTCGGTTAATCTCAATTATACGCAATATGAAATAGGCTCTTGCAAAATGCAGACAAAGAAAGGTTACGGTACGATACAAATATTGGTAAGGGAGATTACATTTAGCCGAACAGTTGACAATGAAATTTAAACAATTCCCCAAATTTATCTTTGTTTACCGGTACATAAATATTAATTTGAGAAATTGTTCAACATTCATTTTGAACTATATTCGGCTAAAAATGAATCGACCTTGCCACTGTTTGTATGGTAATCCTTCCTTTTCTGTATTTTGCAGGAGCCTAATGGCATGGTTTTCACTCTACTGTTGTGTTTCGTACTTGCCCTCTCGGTATTATATGTGTTGTAATTTAACATCTGCTCACGTCCAGGTTACTAATTATCCTGAAACCTGATGACGCCCCCTACATCCATGACAATAAAATCCCACTTCTATCCCTTGATGCAATGCAGGCCCCCGAACATCCATGACAAGTAAATGTCTGGTGGGTATCTTTATACAATTCGATTAGCCTGTCACCTCTCTCATGTAACATGACATCAACTTAATTGCCAGCGCGAGGTCCCTGGACTGGCGCAGTCGGAAGAGCAAGCTTTAATTTGGTGTATCGGGTTACATATAGGACTTCACGCCTTGCGGCACATGTACTTTGCGTTGACAATGACAATTTAATTGGATTCGTGTTACATAAGCGATGTTAGATTTCTGGATAAGTGTTCACGTGTCATACAGATGAATGAATACACAATTCAAAGATATATAATACGTCATCAGGGTTTGGGATCATTGCACTCCTCGTCCATCTTCGGGCATACGCTTTTCTGCATTTTCCAAAATACTCTGGAGCAACAACAACAACAACACTCGGTCCACTAACACCTTAATGTGAGTGTTTGTGATGATAATTTTATAGACTCCAAATTTTCTATGTCCCATATCATGATCAGGACGACTACTTGTATGCATGTTACACAGTCAAAGTTCATCTTCGCGTGAATGCTTTATGAGCTCACATGCGTGAGGCATGAACTTCTCTAGCAAGTGTATGTGAGAAAAGTTATTTGTGAAAACTTCACAACAAAACTTCAATAAAGGGAGTCAAATGATATGTGACATGTAAGAACGTGTTACTTTTCCTAGTCCAAGGTTTCATATGGATACAATCTTGTGATTATCCATGTTTAATCATATAACAGACTACGGCTGTTTGCGAAATACCGGCTTTCGAATTGTCTAATTTGCTTCACCCGAAGTTGTGAGCCATTCGAGTAATATGATGTTCAGATCTCTATGATGTTCAAACGAACGGCCACGATCAAATCGTGTCTGCCAGACATTATAGCTCTATTAAGAAAGTGTATTATCTCCCCTGTATCACTTCGAAGGCACAAAAATGTGCTTTCGATGATTAATGACCTCGGTTTCACGTTTATCAAAGATCCCTGCAATTATTTCCAATTGAGAAACTATTTCAATTTATTTGATAAACATTTTTACTCCTGGGAAATATCTGTCTAGAGATTTTACATATAATCGATAGTACTTGTATGCATTTTAAATGAGAAAGTTTGAAAGACCTCTGTCCGCCATGATCATGTATGCCAAGTATCGCATGCATATGTTCAGCGTTCCCGGAGGAATAGATGTTAGAATGCTTTTTTGAAAACTAGGTCAAACCAATATGACGGCCAATACAATCGATCATTTGTAAAATGGAACATTACTCGTTAATCTACACACAATGTATCATTTCACTCCCACTCCATTTAGGCAACTTTGTATTCGCCATCAAAATCGGTTACTTGAAAAGCGAACGATTTTGATTGGTCGATCGGCTTGTTCTTGGGATATGCAATGCATCCAATTGGCCCTAATTTACACGTGAAGTTACGGGTTCATTGGTGCAGTGGTGTGGGCCGTGCGATGTGAACAAACCTGGCGGAAGAATAATATTTACATTATTAGCAGGAAGAAAGAACTCGATTCTGACATTCCCTTATAATTGCGTAGGCCTATCATTGCTCATTATGTCAATATTACACGACACGGTTCACTCGAATGCTCTTGACTGCGCAGAAAACAGAGCAATAAGCGATTGGTCCCGATATAGTGTGGTATGACACGTCATCAAAACAGCTCCCGTAGGATTTTTGCGCCAAAATTTATTTCTTGCTTTATCGGATTGATTTGGGGTAAAACTATCGGGAAATGATGGGGTTCAAATGTTCTGAGCCATATACCCCTTTTGGGGGTGCGTTCCTTCCCGCTGCCCATCAGGACCCGTCCACCACTAGCTCCGCTAATAGTGAACCGATTTTCACAATCTTGGAGTCGATTTTGGGGGTTTTCAATGATGCTGAGTCTATTTATAACACTTTCAAAGCGATAAATACTACCTTTGATATTTATATTTGGGAGAGGGTGCTTTTCAGCAAAGAAACACCCTCTCGTGACGTTCCATTCCCTACCGGTACCTTTTTCAATAATATACTCATTTGTCCTCATCACCTTCTCAGTCTGCCGATTCGAAGTACAGCTGGTGCAGCTCTACCATCTTTACCAATCTTCACGACCTGCTTATTTTAACTTACATACCAACAACTATCACCACCCAAGTGATCGCAGTTATGCCCTTTGCTTGGCAAATTGCAGCTCCAACTTTCGAACGGCTGAGGATGTACTAAGAGGACTCCATTGGAACGAGTGTATACGTTATATCGATGACAGTTTGATTCTGGGTGAAACATTCGAACAAGTGATAAAGTGACTGGAATGAGTCTACAAGAGGCCCAATGAGGCAAACTTAAAACTAAAACCCTCAACGTATATTCTGTTCCAAAGATCAACACAATTTGTAGGACATCCAGACAGACTCAGAAAATGGTCAGCAGTACAAGAATGGCCTCAACCGTTGAAGGCTTCCTGGGACGTATTACCGTCGTTTCGACAGCGGGTTCGCAGCAAGGGTACGACATCTTCATAAGCTTAAAGAGAAAGAATCTAAATTCAGCTGTTATGCCGAGTGTTGTCAGTCATTCAGGGAGCTCAAGGAAACCTTTTTGGCACCCCCTATACTGGTATACCCACTTCCAACAGACCTTTCATCTTGGACACTGATGCCAGTGACCAGGCAACGGGAGCCGTGTTGTCCAGGAACAGAGTGGCACAGAGCGAGTCATAGCTTACATGAGCCGCGTCTTAAATAAGCACGAGCGGGTATACTGCGTCACCAGGAAGGAATTACTTGCTGTTTCTGTTGAACTGAAGCACTTCTATCCATATCTTTATGGACAAAAAATTCTGTTGAGAACTGATAATGTCGCCGTGAATTTGCCGAAAAATCTTAAACAACCCACTTGCTAAACTGCCAGATGGTTGGAGGTATTAGGGACATACAATCTAGAGGACAGGTAACACACCGGGCTGGACGCAATCATGACAATGTGGATGCATTGTCGCATTGTCACGAAGACCTTGTGCAGCAGTTGAATGACGACTTTGATGAGGTTACGTGTAAAACGACAGGTACTCACCTTCAATCTGATGATGAACACAATGGAAATATTGCAGGGCAGTCGATGGCAGTAACCAGAAGTAAGACACCAGTAACGGAGGTACTCAAACATAACATGGTAATACTGGAAGGTCGGATATCCAGTGAAGTAAGGCTGAAGCAAATATGGGATGGAAACCCCCTTTGACGACAATGGGACAGATTGAAGATGATTGGAGGCATGTTACATCGATCCTGTGTTGATATTTCTGGAGAGATGGTGTATCATCTGATAGTGTCCCTAGCATATAGGAATGATGTGCTCATGTATTTTCATGATATTCAGTCTGCTGGACGCATTGGACACAGTCGAATGGGGTAGGCTTCCTACTGGCCTGCTATCAAGCATGCGCGGAGGATGTGACAAGTACACTGTTATGAAAACATCTGAGAATGTAGGGCGAGCACCTTTAGGGCAATATCCTTTTGGAGAGCCAATGGAGAGGGTAGCAGTTGACATTTCAGCCCCCTACCTCTTACGTAGGGTGGTACACAGGCAAGCCGTCACCAATCAGTACCACTCAGTAACTGGTTGGCTACTGGTTGGTGGAGAACTGATTGGTATTGGTAGGAAAGGTTTCCTTGCGGTACCGTTCAGTTTTCAACTGATCAGTAGAAACCGGTAACCAACCGGGTACTGATTGGTCACCCATTGGATCCCATGAATTTTCTACTGATTGGCTACCATGCAGTTATCAATCAGTTACCAATGAGTTACCGCTATGTTACCATCCCAATTTTCCACACTTGGTACCAGTTGGTAACAATGCAGTAACACTTCAATACCTTGATTGATTACAGCTCAGTTACTGAACGGCTACCAATCAATTTCTTCTGACCTGCCAGTACCTCTTGGTACTGGTAGGTACTGGTAGGAAAGGTCCCCTTGTGGTACTGTTCAGTTGTCAAGTTGGTCACCAATCAGTAACTGAACAGTATCAACCGGTCACCAATCAGTTACTACACATTTCATTTATCGTATAATCTATTGGTTACCAATCTGTAACTGACCAGTATCCTTCAAGTCAAAACTGCATGGTACGGCAAAGTTGGGATCGTTGTGGCTACCAATTGGTTACCAATCAGTTACTGGTAGGTAACTGGAAAGAACCTGGGATATACTACCAAGTGGTGGCTGATTGGTAACTGTACGGTACTGTTCAAGTCAGGACTTCATGGTACCAATCCTGAACTTTCCGTGCAGTGCCAACAAGTTACCTGGAGGTTACCAACAGGAAACTGAATGGTACCAATTGGTACAGAACTGAACGGTACTGAACGGTGAAAGTTTGCCTGTGTAGTATCTCCTAATAATTACAGATTGCTTCACCAAATGGACGGAGACAGTTCCGCTGCTTAACCTGGAAGCATTTACGGTTGCTAAGGCTTTATATGCAGACTTGGAGAAACACCATCACACGTTCACTCAAACCAGTAGACAAAATTTGCTCTTCAAGGAAATGTGTGAACTTCTCCAAATAAACAACGAAACTATAGCATGCGACCTCAATCAAATCGGACTGTCGGGAGATTCAACAAAACTCTGGCAACTATGTTGACTATGTATTGTGAAAAGCAATACCACAGATGGGACGATTTCATTCCCGAGGTGACAATGGCATACAGGGCCTCTAAACATCCAAGCACAATAATTCTGCAAACATGATGATATTCGGCAGGGTGATTGTTATGGCTCTTCATGCAGTCATTCAGACACCCGAACGAGAGGACCTAGAGATGGACCCGGTGCTGTATATCATGGAGCTGAGAAAGAACCTTCGGAGGACTCAAGAAGTTGCTCGGTCGTCCTCGTGTCGTATCAGAAACGCCATAGTGAAATTAAGTCTAAAGAGGGGGCACTCAATGCTGGATAGGCAGTTTGGCTGTATAACCCGTTGAGGTACCGCGGGGTTTGCTCCAAACTTGCATCACAGTGGAAGGGTCTTCCGTTATTGTAATAAGGATAAATGACCTAACGAACATGGTGAAGAGGTCGCCTATGCAACAACCAAGGGTGTATCATGTGGACTGCCCAATGGAGTACATGGTGCAAGCGAATTAAAGAATCAGAAAATTAGATTAATGATATACTCACTTTTACAGAATCGTCCATGGAAACAGAGGATTGAATAACTCGTGGGACAGTTGGACAGATTCACTCACGCTACTTAACCGATCGCTACGCTGTGTTCACCTAAAACTAATCACTCGTCACAAAAATGAATAATATCTCCAATCATGTCAGGATTGTTAACTAGTCTTGCTGGAGGTGGCACCCTCATTGCAGATTATGCACACACTGTTCTCAGAGATGACCACTGGATGATGGAAACCTTGCACATCTTACCTAAAAACAAACATTAGCATTATTCGAATGGTCTTTCGAACGCCTTCGTTACGTGAAAAAATGGCCTCCGCCGGACACTTCGTGTCTGCAAATCGTAACTGTAAATCCAGGATTATGACTTCCGGTTACTCTTGAAGTGCCCTTATGTCAAGAAAGAACTGCTCCATCACAAAAGAGAGGACATCAATTATCTTCCCGTATTCCAGAGCCCTGCAAAAAAACTCTATGTCTGGGTTTGTTACTTTCACAAAAATATCCTCAACGTCAGTCGTAAACGGAAGTTGCTGATAACAACTTCCGCTGTCTTCGAAAGTGTTAATAATGGACTCACCGTCATCGAAAACCCCAAAATCAACTCCAAGATTGCGAAAATCGACTCACTATGGGGTCCTGTGGGGTCAAGGGACGGGCCGCACCCACCCACCCCACCCTCCAGAAGGAGGTCTAGGGTTCGGAAATTTGAACCCCATCATTTCTCAATAGTTCGACCCAAATCAATCCGATAAAGCAAAAAAAATAAATTTTGGCACAAAATCCTACGGGATTACATCTCATACCTCACTAATAGTGTGAAACAGAACAGTTATTTCTATTATAGACGTCAAGCTCTAAGGACGCAAAATTACCACTGAATGTGAACCCTGACGCATGTATCGTCTTCTAATATATTGTCTAGACAAATGTGTATCGATTGGAGACATGCTTTTTTCACTATTTAATTATTATAGGGGGTTTTCTGGTGATTTATTTATTGATATGTTTTAGGTGAGTGGGCTGAATGGAGCCTCTGCTATCCCGAGTGTGGAGGATGTGGCACGAGAAAACGGATACGGAAATGTACAGATTGTCAGTAAGTATTGACTGTAGTTTATATGAATATTGGCATCGGCGCAAATCCCCGATATATGAGTACAGGGGGCGTTAACATCGTTTTCCTGGAAGTTGTTTTGCATCTAGATGTCGACAGACGATCTATCTCGTGTTGTTGTGGGTGGTTGGGTGGACACGGATTCCTGTTGCTTTAATGCATTTTGCTGAGAAGCAACAGGAACTTGATAATGTGATGTCTAGCACTGTAATATCACTTGTCTTTATTGCACCATGTAAGCGTCCTGTCTGTGTCTTGTGTGCTGTCCTCCGTGTTTTATAGGGTGGATGGAGGGTGTCTGGTCCCATGCTGCTTCACAGATTTTTTTTTGAAGTAGCAGTAAGGCAACTTGGCTGGGTGATGCTTGGTTGGTTCGTCGCGATATAGCTGAAATATTGTTGAAAGCAACGTTAAATTCTATTCACGCACTCACTCACTTGTGACAACTGACATCACCTACGTTGACATCAAAGTGAGTTTTTCTTCAGTGAGCACGATGTTCATTTCCCGCACGCCGATTTTAATTGTGAAGTTCTGTGAGATGTGGCAACTGGCGAGCTCGCGAGAAATAAAGCAACAGGTACTTTTGATTGACTGAAGCTCGGCACTGGTACGAGGTATTTACAATGTCCAGGTTAATATCTGGCGATATTTAAGCCGTACGGATGGTATACTGGGTATACTGGTATTCTCTCTGGTTACCGCTGTACTTGTACTTTTTTTTACCATTATTGCCTTTCCACGTATAATAATTTGACGGTTACAGATAAATAAAATATGACAGAAATAAAAATCACTCCCAAACTCGCCCAACTCAAAGTTTCACTTATATATTGCAAGTAATGTGGAATAATGGAAAATACCCTTAAACCAGTGATCGATAGAAATACTGTGGTGTTACGGACAATTTAAACGCTCATGAATTTGACAAAATGTGTTGATGCTGGGTCGACATCGGGCCTTACAGGCTAGTCTTCTGTGTTAATTGCCGTCATTTACATCTGACGACGATACAGCTCACCAATCTCCAATGTACGAGTTGTCACAGCGAAACAGCTCACCAATTACCAGTATACGAGTTGTCAGAGCATTTCCATCATAACTCTCTAGATTTGTATCTAATACCGCTTATGCCGGTGCTAGGGGCCGTGTGGTCATATCATTCAAGTTGCCACATGAACAGGTACAATAAAAGCGTACCTGAGATACAGCACATATCTCGAATCGTTAGATTCTTGGTACGTGCTTTAGAATAGGTTTACCAGAAGACTATTCTGTGAAGTCATATGACGCAGTCAGTATGTCGGCACCTCTTCCCACTTCCCTTTTATGTGTTGTAATTAACAATTTTCTGTCTTTGAAGGAAAAGAGAAGAGAGCGAGTCGTGTGGATACCGACCTTGTCCGGCGAGACCTGTGACAGTCGAGTACTACTGTTATAAGCCTGTTCCTTGTTCTGCCTACAAGGGTGACCAGGGCCAGTACCATCACCAGTACCCCAATACGCGATCACGACAGCCCGGATACCCCAGCTCGAGCTCGTACAGAAACCCAGATCAGTATGGAAGATCCGAGTACAAGACTGGTACATCTTATCCTGCCACAAAGGAGAACGACCAGTATGAACAACGATCTACGTTTCAGACGTCTTCGACTGGTGACCAGTCCGGAACTACATATCGTTCCGGAAAACAGGAGGAGGACAGAGACCGGTCTGTAAAACGATCCACGCATCAAACTGGAGACAAGGACCGTTCCGGCAATACAAACACTCCTATAACAGAGGAAGAGAAGCAATCCCTGTATGGACAGGGCCCCAGGTATCCAACCAAACATCGATATCCTCCTGGAATACTGGTTCACAACAGTGGTCTTAAACAAGGAGACCGGTACCAGACAGCTGGAAACACATACCCTTCGGAAGATCAATACCCTCCGAGAGACCAATACCCTTCACGAAACACATACCCACCGGGAAACCAATACACTTCAGAAAACACATACCCTTCGGGAGGGAAATACCCTCCAGAAAACCGATACCCCCAGGGTGACCAATATCCTCCAGGAAACACATACCCTCCGCGAGAGAATTACCCTCCAGGAAACCGATACCCCCAGGGTGACCAATATCCTCCAGGAAACACATACACTCCGAGGAAGAAATACCTTCCAGAAAACACATACTCCCAGGGAGACCAATACCCTCCAGGAAAGAAAAACCCTTCAGGGGACCAATATCCGCGAAGAAACACATTCCTTACGGGAGACCAATACACCCCAGGAAAGTTATACCCTTCGCAAGATCAATATTCTCCAAGAAACAAATACCCTTCGGGAGATCAATACCCCACAGGAAAGAAATACTCTTCAGGAGACCAATATCCACCACCAAACACACATCCATCAGAAAATCAATACCCTCCAGGAAACACAGACCCTCCGGGTGGCCAATACCCTTCAGAAAACACCTTCCCTTCCGGACACCAATACCCTTCAAGATACACATATCCTTCGGGAGACCAATATCCACCGGCAGACACCTACCCTTCGGGGGGCCAATACCCTTCAGGATATGCACATCCTTCGGGAGACCAATACCCTCCAGGAAACACATACCCACCGGGAGAACAATATCCTCCAGAAAACATATACCATCCGGGTGACCAATATCCTCCACGAAACTCGTACCCTCCAGGAGATCACCACCCCCCAGGAAAGTCGTACACTTCGGGAGACCAATACCCTTCAGGAAACACATACCCGCCAGGAGAACAATATCCTCCAGGAAACACATACCCTCCAGGAGACCAATACCCTCCAGGGTACACATACCCTCCAGGAGAACAATATCCTCCAGGAAACACATACCCTCCAGGAGACCAATACCCTCCAGGAAACACATACCCTCCAGGAGACCAATACCCTCCAGGAAACACATACCCTCCAGGAGACCAATACCCTCCAGGGTACACATACCCGCCAGGAGAACAATATCCTCCAGGAAACACATACCCTCCAGGAGACCAATACCCTCCAGGGTACACATACCCTCCAGGAGAACAATATCCTCCAGGAAACACATACCCTCCAGGAGACCAATACCCTCCAGGAAACACATACCCTCCAGGGTACACATACCCCCCGGGTGACCAATATCCTCCAGGGTACACATATCGTTCGGGGGACCAATATCCTTCGGGTTCCGCTTACCCTACGAGAGATCAATATTTTCAAGGGTCTACGAATCCGACTGTTCACCAATATCAGCCAAGGCACCCATTCTCTTCGCCGGACCAATACTCTCACGGAAAAGTATATCCTCCTGGAAAAGACGAACGCAACGGAGGGCAGTATGAACAAGGGCCTACGTACCAATCGACTAACCCATACCCTTCAGGAGACCTATATTTTCCAGGAAACCCATATTCCACGATAAAACAGGAAGAAAACAAAGGGCAATATGAACAAGGGTCCACGTATCGGACTGATGCCCCGTACAACTCATGGGACCCATATCCGTCTGGTGACTCATACTCGTCAGGGAAGCCATACTCTGAGGAAGACTCCACCTATCAGAGTGGGGACCAATACCAGACCGGACAACAAGAACATAAGAGAGACCGATATGATCAAGGACCCATGCATCAGAGGAATGACCCATATACACCAAGTGACAAGTACCCTTCTGGGGGTCATAACGAATACATGGATTATTATGAAAGCAGATCCAGGTACACGAATGACGAACCATATGACGTTGGGAGCCCGTATCTTTCTGGAAGCAATGCTCAGCCCGGCGTCCGTAGTCGAGTACGGCGATCAACATACCAGCCCAATGATACTGTGAGTGACTATGGCTCTGACCTTGGATACGGCGAATGCAGAACGTAAGTTACCGTAATATTAATAAGCCTTTACAGGATTGGCTGGATTTTCTTCCAATTTTGTCTACGAGCCAATGAAAAGGACAGATTTCTTTTTGAAAATTTTAACAGACCAATCAAATCCTTTGAAACTGGAAGATATCCCATGATACAGTGCTGTCAGAAGCAAATGAACCAAAAGTGTGTATCATTAGATGAGTCTGGTTGGACGGCACTGGCACTCGTCAAACAGCCTACCCAGACACTCCCACAATGCCCAAGACGAAATGCCAGGCGCCAGGCGGTGGATCATGGGTGTGACTAATTATTTGAGTTTCATAGGCTGAGTATTCAAATTTCAGCATCAGTTCATCTCCCGTGATGCAACACTCGATTTTTGTTTTGAATCTGCGCGAACACGACAAGTACCAGTCTTAATGCGCAAAGTACGTCACAACAAGAGTTACAAGCAGGGAGGCGGTGGCCATTGCATTCTAGCTAGACTACTGTAAGAATGCAGACTTCTAGTTCATTGACTTCTGGTGCTGTTGATATAAAATTGCAATCATCTCAAACCTATCTCTGGTTACAATCCACTTTGGTGAAGAATAACGAACACTGACGATAGAATGTCGTAGCAAAAGCAACGATATTTAATGCCAGTGCTCTTAACGTTCGTCTAGTTTCGATTAACACGGAACCAGGGTGTTTTAGAGCTATGAGTTTTTTTATCTGCATGATCTTCATTGTGTTTGAATGAACAATCACAATCAACACAGTCAAAGCGTGACTGATATACAATTCATACTCTAGGAAACTATTCGTCATTATAAACCCAATAGATATTATATGCCCAATAGAAATCTAACTATATTGGTTTGGCTTTGAATACTTTCAATACTCGGCTTTTAAAATTTTAAGAGGAATAAGAAGAACAAAATTTCGAAAATGACTAATTAATTCTTATGTATGATTGTGTGATAAATACTTAGAGCTCAGCACCCTCAAAATGTGCATTGTCCATGTAGGGTACAATCTACCTCTATATAATAAATGGTCGTATAATGAATAAAATAAACAATAATAATAATAAATATATATTTCATATTACCAGGGTTACCGTGTGTTCGATGACGTATTATACAGACCAGTACTGTTGCCATGGATACAGTGTACGTGGAGACAGATGTTCATCTGACTATTATTACTGGTGGTACCAGTATTATAATTATTATAACGGCCAGTAGAGAGATAACGACCACCAAACAGATAATGGCCACATTTTTCTTTCGTCGTCATGTTTTCCAAAGAA
Organism: Hanleya hanleyi; assembly: GCA_036873755.1. Classification (NCBI taxonomy): domain Eukaryota; kingdom Metazoa; phylum Mollusca; class Polyplacophora; order Lepidopleurida; family Hanleyidae; genus Hanleya; species Hanleya hanleyi. The sequence continues at coordinate 34,278 of JAVTVY010012008.1, forward strand.
TGCAACTTGATTGTATCCATTGTATGTGATGAACGGTGAAATTTCGAGAAAAAATTGAAGAGTTTCAACAACCAAACTGAGATACTTTTCAAGACAGGGATACAAACTAATATCCAATAATATCGCTACTTGGATAATATGATAATGTTCGTTAACCCTATCTGACCTGGGCTTTTTGGGATCTGTCCAGGCCTGGGAAGGGGTCATTTGCCCCCTCCCCCCCCCCCCCCCCCCTAATTATTTTTCTTACTCCTTGAGCTAGGGGCAGACACTTACCACACTATACCCTTGGGTCAAACTCTACCAGAAAATGTAGCAAAATCCAAGATGGCCGCTTTGGTGACGTCACAGTGACGTCATTTTCAAAAACAGCATTTTGGGGTCGATTTTTCGGTCAGATTTTTCGAAATTTTCATTTATGCAATTTCTTCGCAAAAACTGCGAGATAAATTAGTAAATATTAATGTGATGTGAAATAAAATAGTTTTTGTCCACTTTTCGTCGCGAAAAATCAGGAATTTCGAAGAAAATGACGAAGACATCATTTTTCTGGTACCCCACGTGGCCGACATCTTGAATTTACCCATGATCCTCTAGTCGGGGGGTTATGCAAATAGGCTCAAAATGACCCCAATATGATAAACTATAAAGTCACGGAGTGTCGGCTCTCAATTTTCTGTCCAGAGATAGCGCAGAAAGTTTGGTAGCCCCCCGCCCCCTCCCTATCAAACTTTATCCCCCAGGCCTGGTAGGGTTAAATTTAGCGCTGCATCGGTGGTTCTTTTTTATATTGTGTAGTGCCAAAATTTACTCGCAGAAATTATAATATGTTGACTATTGGTCAGTATATAGGCTCTCGAAAACGTCTATCACAGCCCTCATCACAGCCACTAGAAGACTGGATTGGTCGAATGTTGATCAATTGATCAACTAATTCACTTTCTTCAAATAATTTTATAGGTAATGAGTTATAAGTCATTCAACTTTGTTGAAGAAATTACCCGTCATAAATTGAAGAAAATCGATCCTCAGTAATTCTTGCTCATTTACTCCGTTACAGGCGGGGGTTCCTCATTTTTATAAGCTTGCCCCCGTTTCGTTTTGGATATTTTTTTGAATTATTGAACTAATCGAGTTATTAAAATCATTTCTGTGATGAAATTTAAAAAAAAAAGGCACACTTATCTCTTTTAAAAGTAGAAAGTTCAAATATTTTGACGAATATATAAGGCGTATTAGCAAGGATATATTTGAAGGTTAAATCTTCACAAACCGCTCCATTTAAGTTCTAATAATTTAGATGTAGTGAACAAAATTGTCATCCAATTTAAAATTCCCTTGATGACCAGATTTTATAAAATATATAACTTGTTCGGTGAGTTCATTTATTGCTATTTAATTGAGCAAAAGCTGATAGGCCTAAGGTTCCGAAACTTATAAGGATACCGGAACCTTAAATCTCTTCCGCCAATAAACTATAGTTGTTTTAATATATTAATATGGTGTTAGTATATAGTGAGTATACACCAGAGGGTGCTATACTAAGAGTGGGAGGGAATATGTCGGTTAGAGCGCCGGTCCTGTCCTATGTGATTTCGAGTCCCGTCAGAATCAATGTCTTATGTTCGACCACTTCTGGATTTACGAAGAATTTTTTGGTAGAAAGGTCAACATGTGCCTCATCCGTCCTACTCCAGGCCAGATAGGTTGAATCTCGAAAATATAGAGATAAATGATATATATCTGTTTCGCAATTATTGATCTAGCAACAAAGGAACATCTCCCATTCCTGCTCTAACTGCTATCCTATATGCATTGTACGATAATAAGCCATTAAACAGCAACACCATTTATGACAGGCGTGTCCTGTGTATCTCTTGGCAATTCCATATTTCCTCATAATAACCAATTTTTATACGCCCGTCAAATTTGACGGGACGTATTATGGTATGGCGTCGTCCGTCCGTCCGTCCGTCCGTTAACTTTTTCTCGTCAACGTAACTCGTCCTAGAGTTTTCAGTGGATTCTTCTGAAATTTGGTACACCTGATCGGTACCATATGTAGATGTGCACGAACTTTTTTCGGCTCGATTCGACATTTTCTTGAGTTACTCCCCTTGATTTTGGTCTGAAATCCTTGTAGTTCGCACCTACTGTCTTCGTCAACGCAACTCGTCCCAGAGTTTTCAATGGATTCTTCTGAAATTTGGTACACATGATCGGTACCATGTGTAGATGTGTACGAACTTTTATCGGCCCGATTCGACATTTTCTTGAGTTACTCCCCTTGATTTTGGTCTGAAATCCTTGTATTTGGCACCTACTGTCTTCGTCAACACAACTCGTCCCAGAGTTTTCAATGGATTCTTCTGAAATTTGGTACACATGATCGGTACCATGTGTAGATGTGCACAAACTTTTTTCGGTCCGATTCGACGTTTTCTTGAGTTACTCCCCTTGATTTTGGTCTGAAATCCTTGTATATGGAACCTACTGTCGTCGTCAACACAACTCGTCCCAGAGTTTTCAATGGATTCTTCTGAAATTTGGTACACATGATCGGTACCATGTGTAAATGTGCACGAACTTTTTTCAGCCCTATTCGACGTTTTCTTGAGTTACTCCCCTTGATTTTGGTCTGAAATCCTTTTATTTGGCACCTACTGTCTTCGTCAACGCAACTCGTCCCAGAGTTTTCAATGGATTCTTCTGAAATTTGGTACACATGATCAGTATCATGTGTAGATGCGCATAAACTTTTTTCGGACCAATTCAACGCTTTCTTGAGTTATCCGCCCTTGATTTTAGTCTGAAATACTTTTATTTGGCACCTACAGTCCTTGTCAACGAAACTCGTCCTAGGGGTTTCATTGCATTCTTTTGAAATTAGGTGCACATGATTGGTGCCGAGTGCACATGTGCACGAACTTTTTTCGAGTTGATTCAACAGTTTCTTGAGTTACTCCCCTTGATTTTGGTCTGAAATCACATACTGTCCTCGTGAATGCAACTCGTCTCAGACTTTTCAATGGATTCTTTTGAAATTTGGTACATATGGTCGGTACCATGTGTGGATGTGCACAAACTGTTTTTGAGCTGATTCGACGTTTTCTTCAGTTACTCCCCTTGATTTTAGTCTGAAATCCTTGTATTTGGCACCTACTGTCATTTCGGCCCAATTCATCAGGCTGATGAGCTTACTTTTGCAGCTTATGCTAACAAAAATTTTGTTTTAAAGTTACTGATATATACATAAGCGCATAACCGGGGGTGGGTGAATATGCACCCCCGCGGAGTAAGAGTAACTGGAGTTCTACTTTCTCCTACACATACGGCTCCAGGCCCTTATGTTGTTTATCGACTGTATTTTTTGACGGACGTATTTTGGGTTCAATTGAACTCTTGTATAGATTTGGGCTTGGTTAGAATTCTTACGTACTGTAGGCCTAAGATTTTTTTTTTTCCTTCTTCTTCTTCTTTTTTTTTTATTTGATACAAGGTCAAAAGGTAAATATCATGTAAAAAAATATAACACATATACACATTTGTGTACACATTACACATACAATTTGGTGTATACACCACAGACTGTGAATGATTGGATGTTCACCCTATTGTCTTCGCCACCCAATGAAAGTACTGGATTTCTTTTTGAAAATTTAGTTGAATTAACCAATTGACCGAAACTGAAAGATTTCACCTAATGGACTTCCTATAATAAATCGTTTCAGTTTGTCACATTTGAAGCTCCCAACTCATCTACGCATTATTATCGTCTTCATTCCTCCTTAGGGAGAGCATGGTATATAATTACATAATATGACAATATAATATGACTTGGCTCAATATGCATGGGCTACACAATGGATAGATCGAAACATATTTCTCCATTGATCCCTGATTACTTCCGTTTGATTTTCACGTGTTAAAATAAACAGAGTAAAATCTGGTACGGGTAAGTCATCATCCGAACGCATGTCACGATCATACGTAGAAACTTCTGCTCGTAGTAGTGTTAAGTGAAACGTGAAATGCCCTTAGCAAGCTAAGATGGGGTAAGTTATTCAGAATTTTCGTTCAAATCTCTGAATGTTTATGGCACGTACCGGGTATTAGCGTTCTCATACACTTATATTTAACAATATGGTCTTCCTGCCCTCTAATTCCGTGCGATATTTCGGTTAAAGGTGACAGTACACTCTGATATTCTAGCGTCCCAAGCCCTTTATTTTAGATAATTTGCATATTTATGTGCATCTACGAAGAAATGAATAAAAGATATTCAGTCAACGAGATACTATGGGGGAATGGTGTTATTCTGTCTTCTTTTTCTCGTATCCTTTCCTATAAAACAACATCTTATTTATTTGAAATTGTGCGGCGTTCCGCTGAAATCGCTATCGCCGATATCACTCACTATTGCCAGAAATCAAACTAAAGTATATCGCTTCCTCTATTCACGTCTTTCCACGACATGTCAAGCTCCATCACACATATCGCCGTTGGATCTTCCTCAGTTGACGCTAAAATATTTGACTTCCACATTGCATTTTGCTGCAGGCTGGGAGTTCTGTTTTGTTGCTCGCTTGAAATTAAGCCAAAGATGCAGCCGGGTCAAACGTTAAATCTACCAGCAACGTCATCTTTTGACGCTGGTGCAACACGGCAGTCAGCTGTCTGCGAAGCGTGCCAGGCGAGACCCATTCAACAAGTGTCATACTTCAAAGTTGATAGGCTTCTACTACTTTATACAACCTCCCAGGGTATATCGTTTGCATTTTACTGGAGATATTGTTATTCGTAGTGAATGTTCTTCTAGTTTACTATATCTTTGGTCTGTAATGCCACTTAAATCGTTCTCCTATTTTTCATACATTAAATATAAATGTTTAGCACGGCTGCATGGTTTTCCCCACCATACCTACGCCTTGTCTTTGCCATATTCCACTGAGGTGATAGAACACTATATACCATTACATAAACCATTCTGGGCACTATATGTCATTTACATTCATGTACATCAAGACTAGACGTGGACATGGACTGCCGGTTTTCAGATCAGCAAGAAGGAAGCTTTAAGCTTGGTAATTGTGGGCTTTTCCCGGCATGTGACTTTTACACACGCTGCAGGCAGCTGATATTTCTTCCAACGAATGGGTGAGTGAGTGAGTGAATGAGATTTAACGTCGCTTTGAGCTATATTTCAGTAATATCATGATGTTGGGTCCTATTCCTTTTCACATCCGAGAACCACACGGGAGGGGTCCTATTCCTTTTCACACCCGGGAACCCCACGGGTGCCTCAGTTAGTCGCCTCTCACGACAAGCTGTCTGAGGAGCTGAGATCTTTTCTCACCATGACCTGTGGTGTGCACAACGACATCCCAGGTCAATCCCCGGAAGCCCCACGGGGCCCAACGAATGGGACCTATAGTAGTAATCCCTGTTACCAGATTATGGCTAGTCAAAGTTTCGACGGCCAATGTCAAAGCCCAGCCTATTCTGTCTTGGATGACTCGAAAAGGGAGGGGGAGGTAAAAAAAACCTCTCGGTACTGTATATATCTGTCATAGCCAGGTAGGCTGTATGGTATACAAGTATGTAATGGGCGCCTAATACCCCGAGAGTTGATGGCACCGCTGAGTCCCAGATACAAATCACCCAAGAACGTTTCTGTTAAATTTTGTTTTTCGTGTTTCACTTGAATGGCAGTTTGTGGTAAGCCACTCGAAACAAAAAATCTTCAAGTGAAAATAGGGTTGAAGATAAGCATAAAGGATAATGTTTGAGAAATGTGTATCTGTTATTTTTGGAGAAATACTACAGTATGTTGAACAACCCTCAGCTTTATTTCGGGGAAATCATATGGTCAGTTACTCCAAGTCATTTGTCAAAGGATGTTATTATTATAGTATCCCATTTGAAGGATTACACAGCGTTACTGGTATAAGGAAGGGGGGCAACTCTAACGACCCATAACAATGCGGTGGGTGACTTACCTCCCCTTAATGTGATTCGTTGATTCTTCCAGAAGTACTTGTATCTATTCTTGCAGATTGATGCCTTGTAGCAGCTACTAATGAAACAATCGCCACAATTGTGGCATTAGCAGTTGTCAGGTCGGCAGTTTATGACATGATTGCGACTGTATGCCATTAATGACGCAATTACGACAACTGTGTCACTAGCGGCTGCTATTGCAAGTATCGGTATATCAAGGATTTTCATACACCATTTGTGATATATCTTTTGCCTCAAAGAATTACTGGTTCCGAGTTATGACAATGAGCGTCAACATGCTCGCTCTAATTTTTTTTTTTTTTCTTCTCTCTTTCTTTCTTTCTTTCTTCTTTGAGTGACAGAGTCGCCTGCTTCTGCGTTGTGACATTAGCTGGCGACCTGACAACTGCTAATGACACAACAGTCGTAATTGCGACAGTTGTGTCATTAGTAGTTGCTACAGGGCCTGTCTAGGTTATACCGGAGATTGATATCCGGTATCTTTATTACTGAACTCCTACAGTACACTCCTTCCATACTGGGGACGTCCTACTTAATCATTCGATAGTCACTCGGCACGGTCTTGTACTATAATGTAGGATATGATATCTCGACCCGCACTGTTAGGAATCCATATTGGCATTCATGTTGAAAGCACAGCATCACGCCGAAACAGCGCATGTCAGCTGTATGACTTCCGTTACCATGGAGATAAGCTTGAGAAGATAAACCACGAGAAACACCTCAAACTAGAAAAGATCTTTCGGGGGTAGAATCAAGGGAATATCCATTTCATTTGGATATAAATTTTCTCTCCTGATAAGGGAGGAATACAACGAGGAATATGTGAGCCGAAACACATCCTATAGAATGCGGTGTGCTTCACGCGCAGCGGATCACGGTTTACACTGGAGCGGTGCAAAATCCTTACACCATTAATGCGCGAGGTACTATGACTTCGACGGAATAGGCCGTGCAGTCGAGAATGTCGATACAGTATGATGGCGGGATTAGCTTATTTTATCCTTGACGGAGTGATTAGAAGTTCCATTGTAATGCATACCCCGATTTGCAGTATAATGAAATGTACACGCTAATGTTAAAATACCGACAACTTCTAGCTTGGCCAATTTATATCGTACACCAGTGAGAGATTTGATCCTATGTCATCGAAATAATAATCATTAAAATCAACATATATATGTTCTCAAGGTTTTCGATGAACAGTATTAACCAAGAAATCTGTGTAAGTGTAGCGAAATATGTCGGGTAAACACCAACACAAACAACTTTCTCACTGCACTGAACAACGGAAGTACTTTCAATATACCAAAGCTATGGCGTTCACTAGAGAAAATCTCTCTTGCTGTAACCGTAGTGTAAAATTGGGCACTTTGCGCCCAGTGAGAATAAGAAGGTTGAGGTTCAGGTTCTGGATGGAGAGAGAGGAACGGAAATGACGTTATCATCGGAAGTGACATCATCACCGGAAGTGACATTAGGATCGGAGGGGGATAAGGGTGAAAAGATCAGGGTGCATGTTCGGGAGTAAAACATAAAACATAACCTGGATGTGCAGGTCGAGATATATATCCTATATTACAGTACGAGACCGTGCCGAGTGGGTCAGATCATGAATATGAGTGGAATGGAACGACGTAAAAGGCAAAAACTCAGATGCAGATGATGATAGTGATTATGAAGAAAGTTTTCATCGTAGAGAGATGGATCTGCCTACTAATACTGAGAGATACAGCAAATATAATTTCTTGAGAGATTGTTTACCGATTCTATAAAGGATGAATATGGCGAAAGCATAGGAAGAGATGGAAGCAACAGTATGCAAGACAGGTTTTATGATGAAGATGACTCTTGTGAAATGTCAAAAAGGGTTACACTCCACAGGGATGTGGGAAGAAAATTAAAAGTGGTACTATCATAGTATTTTAGGCGAGGGTCCAGGGGCCGCCTAGGCCCCGGAAGCTCCTGGGGGTCTAGATTGCCGGAGACGCGTTCTGGACGATGTCTGGCGAATAAAATCACTGCAATGAAATGTATTTTTAGTTCTTTCCTAATCCTTTTACCATGACAACGCTATCGATGGTGGTTTTCTGCGATGCTGAATTACAAAAAATTATGTAAAGTACCGTAACCTAGACACATTGTGTAGACGTAACCGATATAATTCTTATGGGCAATGGGGTGTTGATAAATTCATTGCAGCAGTAACGCCATCTACATTCATGATTTAGCTAGCTATACTTGGCAATAATAAAGCTGGCGCCCGTAGTTTTTATAACGGGCCTTGACTGCTAACAGTAAATTATTTCATGGACAAGGGACGAAAAAAAAAGTGCAAGAAAACCCCATGTACCCCGTCCGTCATTACAGTTACTCGCAGGGGATTACTTGAAGAACGAAGAACTTGCGGCAGAATTAGGGGGGGGGGGGGGCTAAACCCCCACTGGACCCCTCGCCCACTTCCCATTTCGAACACTCCGCCGGGTCTGCGAGAGAGCGAAGGACCAATTCGCGAAGGAGCGAAGCAACCAATAGTAGAGCAATATGGTGAAAATATTGTGCACTTCGAGGTAAAAGCACGAAACTTGGCATAGTAGTAGCCAATGATAACCCGATCAATTTCTGATAAGGACCCACACAATTTTTTTCCAACATGGCAGCCAAATTCAAGATGGCCGCCATAATAATGGCCAAATACTGAAATTACCTTAGTTCATTGTTTGATTTGTGTCAGAAGCCTAAAACTTGGCATGATGCTAGCTATTGGTGTTTCCGTCATTTTCCATTCAATGTTTCGGGGTGTTGACTACGACTTGAGAGATGTCCACGTCATCTGTGATGTCACTGATGACGTCATCAGTAGGAGTAGTAGCCAAAGTGGGCATTTGGGGGGTGTGAAGGAAGGTGTCTGGGGTAGAGATGGTCCATCCGTGGTCCGTGTGGTGTGTCAACTTGTAGCTCTCTGCATGTAGACGACGAATGCTATGGTATTTGTTGGAAGTCGCATTGTGCTACGCATGCGCAGCTGGGCAGTAGTAACGAAAGATGTCATTTTGGATGTGGGAATTGGCATATTTGGGCAATCAAGGGACCCATATTTGATCCAAATGCACCGGTTGGGGTATCCTATTGAACCTTTCGTGAGTCAGACTGGCATGTTTTTGATTGGAAATCGCGCCAATCTGCGCATGGGCAGTTGAGGTGTAGTAAGTAAAGTGGTCATTCTGGATGTGCGCATGGGTATATTTGAGCGATTGAGGGACCATTCTTGGTCCGAATGCGTCGTGTGAAGTGTCAAAGTGAAGCCCTCGGTGTGTAGACCACGACTTGAGGGATGTCCACGTCGTCTGTGACGTCATCGGTGGGGTCATCAGTAGAAGAAGTAGCCAAAGTGGGCATTTTAGGGGTGTGAAGGGAGGTTTTTGGGGTAGAGATGTACCATCCGTGGTCCGAATGGACCGTGTTGGGTGTCATCCTGTAGCTGCCTGCATGTAGACAACGAATAGTATGGTTTTTGTTGGAAGTCGCATTGCACTACGCATGCTCAGTTGGGCAGTAGTAACATCAAGATGTCATTCAGGGCGTGCGTGGGAGTGTGTTTGAACGATTGAAGGACCATTCTTGGTCTGAATGCGTCGTATGAGGTGTCATTGTGAAGTCCTTGGTGTGTAGACCACGACTTGAGTGATGTCTACGTTATCTGTGACATCATTGGTGATGTCATCAATAGGAGTAGTATTCAAAGTGGGCATTTTGGGCGTGTGAAGGAAGGTGTTTGGGGTAGAGATGGACCATCCGTGGTCCAAATTGCCCGTGAGGCGTGCCCAACCCCCATCTTAAGGCATGGACGCACTAACGATGGTGAGTGAGTGAGTGCGTGCGCGCGCGTGTGTGTGTGTGTGGGGGGGGGGGTATGTGTGTGTGTGTGTGTGTGTGTGTGTGTGAACATCGTGCTTAGTTAGCCGTTTCTCTTTCAGAAGACATGGAGGCTCTGAAGAGCCGTTCTTTTCTGCTGCTGGAAGACAGAACTGTCATAGCCACAGCGTCAGGGTCAATAGAACAAAGACCATTGCGAGGTTCACGAACCGTCGCTGGTTCCGGCGTGAGCGCTCGTGGTTCATAGCCCGAGCATCAAGGTGACTTTCGTAGTCCAGTATAGTGGTGGGTGATAGCACACTTCGCCATCGAGTCGAAGACCGCTTCTGTGAACTCTTCCAGGATGTGGCATCACCCCTCGTTGTCGTCGCCATCTGCAAACATGGACCGAACCACTGCTCGGTAACCCATGAGTGAGTTAACAACAGTCACATGCTGTAAAATGCGAGTGGCATAGTGATGGGTCTCCATCATGGCTCTGCAACAGTTGGAATGAGGGTGTGGGGTCCAGAGAGCCGTGTTTTATAGACGATATCACACATGTGCGCTTATATGTAGCTCTACGAGTCCGTGATATGTACTATTCTGATTGGCTACTCAAATAAGAGAACAACAACAACAAGGATTACAGGTCAATCATTTTATTATCCCCTCCATCAGAGCACACCCACGCTGGGGGAGCCGCTATGGGTGTGTTTACTATTCACTTATGTTATTGTCCGTGTCTTGGCCGCATAGTCAGCTGCTCTTCTCAAATCAGAAGTTAATTGTGCTGATCTCAGACGGCTCTTGTTCAATCAGAAGCCGACCATGAGAATAAGTATTAGTATAAGTCATGGATGGAACACAAAATGGAACACAAACTGTGGATGTCTTCCGGATTGATGGTACTCAACTGACTGTGGAGTCTGAAGACTCGACCGCAATGCTGGCATTCATGGCTGGACATGTGCTCTTCGAACCGAACGTTGATGTCACCGTAAATTATCCTTACGACTAAATGACTTCCTGCAGATCGAACATGTATACTCGCCAACAGGATCTTGAAAAGTAGACTCAAGGATGGAGTCAAACGCCACGGCTTCCTCAACCCTCAAGCGTGCATGTCCATGGATTACACTTTGGTGAGATCTCAACTGACTGTGTAGTCTGAAGTGGTGTCCACAGTCCCCACACTTGATGTCTGGATTTCTCATGGAGAAACCGTTCATGGCCGCACTGTAAACTATCCAGGCGATTAAGTGTATCCCCGCAGGTCTTGCATGTGTACTGGGCAGTAGCATCTTGGATGTTAGACTCATGGCGTTGTAAGTCGTGCGAGCGTGTAAAGGACTTGGAGCAACTGGTACACGAGAACTTCGTGGCGTGAATGGTTGAACGAATGACTGCTGAAAGAGTCAGAACATTTGCCTTGATAGTGCGCTAGGTGGCGAACAATTTTTAGCACAACCGGTTTCGACGAAAATTCCGGTATACCGCCACTTTCATAAACCTTCCCTACAAAAAGCTCTCCTACGTTGTTCTCGCCACCAATCGCTGCATCGCCGTCCTACCTGTCCACACTTGAATCATGTATGTGTGTGTGTGTGTGTGTGTGTGCGGGCGTGTGTGTACACGTATAAACCGTAAGATGAAGACCAAAGCTTGGATTCTTACTATGTTTCCAAGAACCGACGTTGCTCCAAGATCCAGAAAGTGGTCCTTGGACTGTTTGTTTTTTTTCATATTAAAATGCGTTTCTTTTGGCAGCCATCTTGAATACGACTGTCATTTTACCGTGAAAGATAAAGTTTATTCGTAGCAGGAATTATTTGCTTGGCTTCAGCACAATACATTAAGTGCACAGTACAGACATAATCCTTTACGCATTATATGATGATCTACCACTAATTTGACCATTATCATGGCCGCCATTTTGAATTTGGCGGCCACCTTGGAAAATAATTTTACAGATCTTTCTTAAAAACGGACTAGAGCATTAATAACAAGCATCGCTGCAAGTTTCATAGCCTCGACTAAAACAATAAACAGTATTATTATCATATTGCTGTATTTGACCATTATATTGGCGGCCATCTTGAATTTGGCGGCCATATTGGAAAAAAATGAGTGGGTCTTTATCAGAAAATGGTCAGGACATCTTTGACTACTATCATGCCAAGTTTCATGCTTTTACCTCGAAGTGCACAATTCGGCTAGTTTTGTGCACGATATTGCTCCACTACAAGCAGGGGGAGAGTTTGAGAGGGTGGTGCTTTTTTAGCGCTTTTTATGAAAAAATAAATAAATAAAAATGTCACCAAATGGCGCTTACATAGAGCATCTGAGCAGTGTTTTGTTCCAGATAGGATTACATCACAACAGTGTAAAAAGTGTGTTCAGGTGATACAAGACGAAAAGAGTATAAGGCGCTATTGAGCTCCTGTTTTAACCATAGCCCGATAGGCCGAAAATTGTTTGAAATACCGTACAAGGTCGGGTAAAGGTAGCATGCAGCCAGAAACAACCTAGCGTGTAGGCCATTGGACAAGCGAACAACGGAATTCGTATCAAGACAATTAATTTGTTTCGTTGATAAAATAACGTGAACACCAACCAGCATCATGCATATGAACGTACATATTACTTTTCACCGAAATTCTTCCAAGAGGGCTAGCCGGTACTCAGAGCCGCTAACGAATTCAATGGCGCCCTGGACCGATCAGAGACTTATTCAACTTGGAAGCTATCAACACTTTTTTTTTTCTCCTTTCTTTCTTTCGTATTTTTTCTTTTGTGCGAAAGTGGTACGGCCATAGCCGTACCTGCCGTACCGCTTCCGACACCCTTGCTCCACCAGTGGCAGAGAGTCTACGATAAAGTTTCATGATCGCGCGATCATTTGTCGTATGATGAAAAATGATTATGTCTAAAACGAAATTGTGAAGACAGTTGGTTTCAAAGTGAAAACAATATTAACTACGAGGAAGCTTTTATACGGAGTATCAACTCGTGAGAGTCTTATTCGTTAAATGGAGAGGTGGGCAATACGATTCGGACAGTGATGATTCGGAAATATGAATGACAATTTTCGTTAAAGAATAAATAAAATAAATTGTTAAATTCAAAACTGAAGAATTTTACATGTGTAGAATGTACGACAAGGAATAGAATGGTACGTAAGTAAGCCTTCAAACAGTTACCATAGCAACGATCAAAATATATGCTGGAAATAGACCTCGTCTGAAATCATGTTTGTAAAAATGACCATCTCATATTAATAAACTACAGACAAAAGAAACTGTTTGCCATGCTAACCGTTTTGGCTTTAATGTCATATTCTAACAAACGGTCAAATAAATCGGTTTGATCGGATTACTAAAAGTAAACTGGATATCACTGATGACACCACGGGCCTCATTTCTATATTCTGTACTTTCTATCCAAATCTGATTGTTCATATCTCATAGCCATACCCATGGGTACTGAGAATCTTGCTTTCGTGTTCCAAACTTCATTTAGTGTTTAGTGGTTGCAAGCCAACATCATGAAATACCCGTTGGATATTCCCTTTACGTGTATATTGGGACCTGTCTCCCTAGGCTAGTCCGGATCGGTGCGATCACAGGGGCTCGTTGCCGTTGTTAATTGGTTAATTAGGTGGCCTGGCGAGGAAGTCTCGCCCGTTCTCGAGCACTGTGGCGAGAGGAATTATCGAGATTTTGGTCAGTCTGCAAATTCCGGTTAAAATTTGACGGGTAAATGTCCTTTTTTTTGCATAAGGAGGCCAGACCGGGAGAAGGTAAATTATGATATATGCGTTTTAACCATTTCTCGATCTGTTAAAAGGGAAGTTTATTGGCTTTTCGAAGACAACGGGATATAAAACAAGAGGTTTGTCAGCGTGGTAAGATGACGGCTCCGATTGACCTCCCTTCCCCATTTATTCTCCACCTCGACCCCCCCCCATCTCCGTAATCAACCTAATTAACTAATTAACAACGGTAACGAGCCCCTGTGGGTGCGATAGAGTGCCCATATCCACTTATATGGCAAGCCGCTTCGGTGTTTAATCGGTTATTCCACACATGTTGAAATTTTTTGCACATATGTACAAAAGAATTCCACATATGTGTAAAAAAACAGTTTTTAGGCATATGTTCAAATGTTTTAGACATATGTTGAAACGTTTTACACATATGTCGAAAACTTTTAGACATATGTTGAAACTTTTGCACATATGTCAAAAAGTTTTCAACATATGAATAAAACTTTTACACATATGTGGAATAAAAATTCGCCTTTAGACATATGTTGAAAAGTTTTATACATATGTTGGGAACTTTTTGACATATGTGCAAAAGTTTTCAACATATGTGGAATAACCGATTAAATACTGAAAAGGCTTGCCATACACTCATACGTCCATGAACGATGCTAACCCTGTTTTCCATTCTCTAATGGTATTATCATGAATTTCAATTCTCAAAACATGACGGGGCGAAAATTCGACGAATGATAACTGCTTAATTACCACATAAGGTGATTGCGGCCTTTTGAAACTTCATGCCACCATGTGTGCGTGTGAGGAATACAATCAAACTACAACTGCAAATTTCGTAAAAAAATAAATAAATAAAAAAAAACTTAAAAAAAAACAGAGAGAAATAAAAATGGCGGGCAAGATTTATTATGAAATGATTACTGGAAGTATGCGATTGAATTTGGTCAGATAATTGCAATAATGAGGTCATGACAGGAAGGCATATTTTAGAACATTTTCTTTTTTGTTCTTTCTCAATTACGTTACGCTATATAACACGCGTTAAGCTATTTTAGTGCAACATCTGCGCGAAGCTGATATAAACTACAAGAAAAGATGTTTAAAAAGATATTAATGGTGGGGTTTGAGGGAAACCACACGCTTACTGTGCTGATATATATATATATATATAGCAGTAACTATCTACTTTAATAATAAAGTGGATTCGTTGCTTTCGTGTACGCCATGCCGCTATCACCCAGGTATAGCTTTACGGTAGATCTTTCTTACGGCGAACACTGGCAGACATGCTTAAGTAGATTATACAAAAACGAATGACCGCGTTTTGAGAAAAATATTGAATTTCTCCTTCAAGTCAGGGGAAAAGGTGTAATATGTGCTACGTTAAGCTACTGTACGCTGAGGCGTGAATGATATAGATGTACAGTACCACTAACACAGGACTGTAACAACATTCGTGGTGCCAATTCGACCAGTTTAACAGCTGTGAACAGTGAAGGCGAGATACCGTATAATTTTACAGGAGAAACGTCCACGTGTGGCTCATTGTTTACGTTAAGACAGTTCCACTTCTGTCAGTACCAGTACTCGGTTAAGACCCGTTTTGGCTCCAGCGTTGTAAGAAATATTCCGTGCTGCAGATCGGAACTGCTGGGATATGGACTATTGTGTGATTCGTGTACTAGCTCTGGGAGGCAAGTCGAATGAGGCATTCCGGTCATATGTCACTGTGATGGTTTATTATAATGTAGAACATTAAAGCTTTTCTAACATC